>PVJH01018560.1:0-44869 GCA_004026705.1 Nesogale talazaci | reverse complement strand
AATTTATTTGAATACTTTGTTTAGACATTTTAAAATTCATGATACATGGAAACACAAAAAGATGACTGATTAAAAAACAACAACAACAGGGAAAGAAGGAGAGCGAGAAAATAGGTCTAGGTCCTATGGCCAGTGGATGGATCCTCTGTCTACGATGACCTTGCATACCTGTGTAAGGTGAGCAGAATGTGGTGGGCGGAGTTTATCAGACGATGAACCTGAGTGTAATCCTTTCCTCCCTCTCCCTTCTCCGCTGTCTGCCTCTCTCTGCTCCTCGCCTAATCTTACCCCCTTAAGGAATCTTTCAGATTTACACGGCAGCAGCCCAGTGACTCCAGTTCCCATAAATTACCTCTATTTACTCTCTGGACCTCCGAGTGGCACCAGTAGGTGGTCTGTGTGTGGTTCCTGACTAAGGGAGATCCCCATCTTATCCTCTGAAATTTTTTGTGATAGGGTCTCCTCCTTAACATTTGTATTCTCCTGCACATTTCTATTCTTGCACATTTCTGCACACCACAGGCGTTTTTCTCTGAGTCATCCATTCACTTTGTTATGCTGTTCAGTCGGTGTCTGACATCCCTCCACTCCCTATGACCTGTGCCCCATCACTGAGCTGTTTTATCCTCCTTGTCTCAGGATTCCAAAGACACAGCGGTCCCATCTTCCTTTTTGTGTGCTTTGCCAGCCAGATCATGAGAATGCTTCTCTCATGATGAGCCCATTTGACAAACGAGGCCAGCAATGAGCACGGACGGATGCACGTCCTGAGACAGACAAAATGCCAGCACGTGGTGCCAGGGTAGTGCACGCAACCGGGAATCGGTTCTGGGCACGATTTCTTTCTACGGAGTGGACCGGTCGGGAACAGTTAGATGGTCTGCTCATGACACAAGTGCCTTTAGCTACACGGTGACTGCTCTGGCTCGTTGCACGTTTGTTTGACAGGACACCAGTTCCTGGCCAGGCAGTCAACGCGATTCCAGGTGATCCGGTGCGTATCAGAACGGGGGTGCCCTATGCCGTTTCTAATGGCAGATTTTTACAAGCCCCTAACTTCAGACAGGACCTCATTTCCACCATTCCAGGATGTCAGTAGTTCTGGTATAAGTCAAAGTACCTCATCATTTTTTCATTTTTATTATCATTGCCTATTGTTACCGGTATTTTTATGAATCTAATCTTTCCTGGTCAATGAGAGTAGAATACAATACATGTAAATTTGCAGATACATTGTACCGCTGTATGCAGTGCATAGTACTAACAAAAAGATGCTCAGACGCAAAACAAACAAAAATCTGTCCGGCATTTCTGGTGAATTCGGAGCAGTCCACACTGTTTTCCCCACTCAGATGCCATTTGAGAGTCTTCGATCCCGGCCAGGATCCTGCAGACCTCAACACAAGCTAACTTTACCCGAGTAGCAAATAGATGATAGCAAACGACACAGACGCAAGGCATTGTTGGAAGTGCCTGACAGTAAGTGACTCATTTTAGCTTCACACTGGCCCTCTGAGGAGGGAAGGACAACGATCTTTGCCGTTTTCAAGATGACAAAATTGCAGGCATGAAAACAAACCCATTCCTGACTCCTGTGTTTCAGGGTAGGAACCCCAATCCCATCCTCCCTTCCTCCCGTCCTTCCTGCCTTCCTACCTTCCTTCCTTTTTCTTTCTCTCTCCTTTCTCTCTCTCTGTCTCTTTAAACCATAATCTTTAGGGAAGCAAATTGCCGGGTTTTTCTTCTGTGATTCTACTGCCATTCCATGAGTGGAGACCTCGGAGGTTGCATGTCTGACCATGATTAGTAAAGTCTTGCATAACCACCATCTCCCCATTGATGTTTAAAACTAGAACCAATTCATCTTTGGCATGTAAAACGATGGCATTTTTAATGACATTTTAATGCCAATGAGACTTTCCAGAATGTAACTATTGTGCAAATTGAGAAAATTGCTTTACTTTGACTTTACCAAAAGTTGATCACTGATGACATTACTACGTGTACTATTTGAGTAAAAAATGCAACACACTTATATTAATTTACAGTTTTGGTTGTTTAGATCATTACTTCCCAAAGAATGCATCTCCTATTTATTTTATAATCTAATGACAAGTTCTCATGGTTTCATTCCTTGGAGTGAGAACCACTGTTATTTTTTCTTAAACATTTTTCTTTGACATATATTCATGTACCATCCAATAATGCTTAAAGATATAAGCAGTTTAGCAGTCATCACCACAATCAATTTAAAAATATTTTCTTCATTCTCAAGTCCATTATTATTAGCACTCAGCCTCTCCTGCCATCACCATAAGAAACTATTACTGTCCTTACTGTCTCTATAGATTAACCTATTCTGGATTTCATATAAATAGATTCATAAAAATAGTCCAAAAACAACAACAAAATATAACACAGGAAACCTAAGCCTAAGAGAAAGCAGAAGATAAAAGAAACTATGACAAGTTACAGATGGGCCAAAAGGGGATAAAAATTGATAATATGTTAAATTTTAATCTAACTATGACCGCAGTACCCGCCTGCCTCTGTACTCTGTCTGAGGGTGTGCCTGTTTACATATTCAGTTACATCCAAGAGGTTAAAAAGTTCCTGAAGGGCTGAGCCCCAGTGGCGTAAGTGGTTGAGTGCTGGACTGTCGCCCGCGGGTTTGGTGGTTCAAATACAGCGGCGGCTCCCAGGAGCAGCAGTGGATAGCTCCCATGACCACCAGAGGCAGTGATTGCCCGTCTCCCCCCCCCCCCCCACCAAAAAAAAAAGTTCCTGATTACTCCTCTACTTTTTTGTTTTGTTTTGGCGGGGCATCACTGCTCTCTGGTGGTGGGAGTAGGAGGTCCAGCCTTTGCTCCTATGGAGCTGCTGCTGGAATTGAACCTCCATCTCAATAGGCCGCAATCCCATGCACAACCACTACGCCACCGGGGCTCAGCCACTCCTTTACCTTTTAACTGCAATTTTTTCCCATGAACCTTTTGAAGTCTCAAAAAATGGCATTCTAAATTTGTTCTTTGTATAACAACTTGGACATTTTATAGACACCCTCGTGGTTCAATGGTTATGCACTGAGCGGCTAAATTAAATGCTGGAAATTCAAATCTATCCACCAATTTGGGGGGTGGGGGGCACTGCTCTCTACTCCTCAGGATTAAAACCTATGGGGCAGTTCCACTCTGTTATGTGAGGTACCTGTCAGTCAACAATAACTCACATCAGGACTCTGTATGTTTTGCTTTACTCTTTGCTGCAGACAGATTATATTTTCTATGAATCTTATTTCATCAAAATGGGTATGCGTTATATAATCCCAATCTTAAGGTGAATGTCTGTTTTGATAAAGTTGAACGCCATTGCTCTGTGTAGAAGAGCGTGCTGGTTTAAGAGCAAGGACTGTGCCATTGGCCTTGGACGTGAAGCTGTCTCTCCTTTGTGCACTGTGAGATCTTTGGGCAATTGGTCTTTTCTGTTGATAGAGTTTTCTCATCTGTAAAATTGTGACCTCCAAGTGTTGTTGTGATTAAATGAATTCAGAGCGTATAAAAGTGTTTCTGTCAGGTTCTAGGACATCAAAAGTGTTTGATAAATATTAAACAGGACTTTAAAAATTACTGTGCTTTAAGTGCAAGTTTGCCCAGCAGTTAGTGTCCCATTTGATAGTTGATACATACAATGTTTCAAGACACTGGCTGCATTATTTGCAATATGTCAGCATGCTCCCTTTTCTACCCTTAGCTCCCTATATTATTTTATGTTAATTTTCTACCCATTTCTGCTTTCTCATCTCTGTCTTGGCAAATGCTTTCCTTTTGATCTCATATAATTGAATGTTCGAAGGATTGAGTTCCTCTTAGGTATCATTATTTATTTTATGAGCTTGTCTATTGTATGGCTGAAAGATAATCTTTGAGTAGGGTTTCCCTTTCAGAACAGAAGGGTGTGTGAAGGCCATAGTCAGCAGGGTTCTTCCAGTCTCTATCAGTCAGACAAGCAAGTCATTTCTTTGCATGTGTAGGTACAAATTTGATATTTTGTTCACATTTTCTCTTGTCCTGTCTGGAGTGTTCTGCAGTGAGTCTAGTCAGACAAGTCCATAGTGGGAGCAGGATGCAATCTGTTGTTTTTTTTTATGGGGGTGGGGGCATCACAACCCTCTGGTGGGCGTGGAAGGCCCAGCCTTGCTTCTGGAGAGCTGCTCCTGGATTTGAACCTCCAAGTCAGTGGGCCATGGTCCCGTACTCAACCACTATGCCACTGGGGCTCAGCCCTATCTGTTTGTTTTCTGGACATGAGGCTCCCTCAGCGCTGGCTCATGTGGCTCATTTGTCCTTGGGAAGCTGACTCTCTGGGACCTTTGACTTTCTTCACTCTTCTCTTCAGATGGGAGCTAGACAGTCATTTTTCTGCTTGTCACTTGGAAGTGTTGAAGATCCCACACAGTGCTCTCCAAAGTAAGATATAGAACATTCCCTGTATGAATCAAGTTGTCCCAGCTGACATGCCTGTCAGGAATCAATGGTTCCTTGACTCTGAGCCTAAACAGTCAGTCCTTTGCAGTCTTAAGTAATGGATGAGAGAGTTCTATGACAGTGCCCTCTTTGCCCTGATGTCTATGTTAACACACACACAACACATAATTATGTAGGCAGAAATAATCACAACTGGTGGCGGGATCCAAATAATTTTATCACCAGTTCACTGCCTGAGGTAGTTACATGATCTCATGTCAACTGGATAAATAGAATGTAGTGTGAAGTCTAACCTGTCAATCAGTGTGTTAGGGGTCTCTAGAGAAACAAAACCAGGACACTAGTAATTCTCTTTCTATATTTTTATAGATAGAAGGACATATAAGATAAGAAATAAACAGTTAACTAATTTATAAAGCAGTACAAATGACTTGGTGCAACTCAGTTGTGTGAGACAGCTCGTAGACTGGCAGTCTTTGGAGTCTTGAGGGCCGCCGAGTACTCCTCTGTAGAGCAATTCAGGCTATCCGGCCACAAGCAGCAAACAGCAAGGCAGGTCACCAAGAGTCAGCCAGATACAGAGTCCAAGAGTCCCCAGCTCAGGAGATGTATATTCCAGGAGCATGGCAAAGCAGGGCTTGAAGGAACCTCAACTCACAGGATTCGGTGTCCTACAGGTGGTTTGGCTTGGAGTTCAAGGCACAGGATGAACAAGGTTGCTGGCTGGTCTGAAGATCCAAGAGCAGAGGGCAAGGGCAGGGCTCACCGAGCCTTTTCTATCTCCGCGCTTCAATTGATCTCATGTGTTCATTGGCCATGTTGTCACAACAGACCTACCTATCTTCTTGGGCCATGTTAGCACAACACGCTTACCTATCACAATCAGGGAACGAAATCATACTTACTGGGAACTTTTTTTGCTGGAAGAGTGACTTCCCTTCTCTCTGATGGTACCCAGAGCCCCGAGATGTTTCCATCACCAGTGGATCCACAAGACTTTCTACCCACAGGTCTATAATCTTCCTGTATTTTGGCATCATTGCATGTGCTGTAGGAGTCTAAAGAGGAATTTATGGATTAGTATCAGAAATGTGGTCTCATATTAGATGTATTATACATGTGGTCTAAAATCAGACTTATGGACTTGATCTAGAGTGGGCCAGAATTTTTTTTTTGCTATACCATTGCTCTCTTAAACACAAATGAATGTCTCTGGGTTTGTTTCTCTAGTCAACCTGGACTAACACACTGCCCTAATCATGTTTTCAGTATAAAAGAACAATATCCTGAAAGATAGTTTATTATTTTATACAGTTAATTCTTAAATAAGAACAATAAAAGAGGTACACAAAATATATTTTAAAATATTAGTGAAAAAGTATTAAATGACATTTGACAAAAGCAAACACAATAATCTTTGTGTTGGATATATTAGCAACTATTAGGCAAAATATTTTCTGAAAATATTATGTTCTTTTTTTCTGCCCCTACTGAACTTACAGTGATTATTATGAAAACATTTTACCTCTTTGAACACTTTCAGGAATTCCATAATTCACTCATAATATCTCGTGGGAATTTGGAGCATAACACAAAGCTGAAACGAATAACAGCTTGCCACCCTCTGCTTGTTTGGCACTTTTTCTCCCTATATTAAATGTTGATGTACTGAAGTGACAAACCCAAGACAATGAAAATATACTATTTCATCTAAAGTATAATGAGTTTTGTGAAATTAATCAATATTATGAGCCCAATTCTGTCTAATTTTTATACTTATGAATAGTACTACAGGCATTTAGAAGACTCTATTGCACATGTGAACATTAAAAAAGAGTAAAGAACGTAAATTTCTGATTTCCACATGGGAGAACCCTGATTACAAGTGCCATTTTAATCTGTAGTTCACCCAAACAAACAAAACCTATGTATCTATCTATTCTATAGAATTGCTGTGACCCACTGAATCCCACCACTGTTCACAACCAAATATATGTTTGCAGATAGGAATGCTCCCTTACACCTCCTACACAGCTTTACCAAAATACTTCTACCTTTGTATTCATTTGTGAATGAGCCTCATTGGCTAGTGGTTATGTTGGGCTTTGATCTGCAAGGGGAGTAGTTTGAAACGACCAGCAGTTCCAGGGGACAAAAACAGAACTTTCTACTCATAAAGAGTTGCACTCTCGGAAATCTATAGAGGCAGCTGTACCCTGTCTTAAAGCATTGCTATGAGTCGGCATCCACTTGACGGCAGTGAGAGAAAAAGAATACTGTTGCTGTAGAGTTGTCTCTCTGCTTTTAGTAATGATTGTAAGTGCCCCTTCGTCTTCTGTCCCGCCTGGGATGTGTCTTTCTTTGCCTTGGTCTTGTTGTGCTGGCCGGCCCCATGAGGTGTCTTAGTCTTCCAGTTCATCATGCTGTGAGATGTTGTGCACATTTATTATTCTTCATGTGGAATTGATTTTCTAATGTTGAGTCCTTCATTCTTGAATACCAGTTATGAATTTCACTTGATTATGATCTATTATTATTATTATTTTGGATATGCTGTTGGATGGATATCCTGGGCTAAAATTTTATGGCTGTAAATTTCTTTTTGTGCACGATGCCTTTGCCTGGCTTTCAGGGTGAGGGCTATGATTGTTACATAGGGTGAGAAATAATTTGAGTACTATTCCTCTGAATTTTTCTCTGATATGGCAGAATTCTGCCCGGAAGCCACCTGAGCCACATTTTTTTGTTTCTTGTGAGATTTTGTTGTTTCTTTTTAATTACTTCTTTAATGTCTTCTTTTCATATGAGCCTGCTCAAATTTTCTACTCCAGTATATGTTAGTTTAGGTAGATTGTATTCTAGAAATTTGCCAATTTCCTATAGGTTTTAAAATGGGTGAAGTACCATTTTCATAATATTTTGTTATTTTTTAAGATTTGAATTGATTCTATTTAATTTCTAACTTGTTTATTTGCTTTTTCTCCTGCTTTTCTTATGTCAATTTGGTCAGTGGTCTGTTTACTTTTATTAATCCTTTCAAACAGTCAACTTCTGATATTGGTTATTGTATTTTTCTGTTCTTTTATTTATTTCTCCTCTAATTTTTAATATTTCTTTTCTTCTGATAACTATGGAATTCTTTGCTATCCTGTAAGGTTAACATTTTTATATGAATTCTTCTTTATTGATGTGTGTTTTGTAAGCTTGTGTGTGTGTTTAATTTAAGTTGGCAAAGAATCATTTATGCTTTTCTACTACTAGGTGGGAGAGTCTGTATATGTCTATGAAATTGAGTTGGTTAATTGTGGCATTCATATTTTTGTGACCTTTATTGAGTTTCTTTCTAGTTCTTTCCTTCTTCCAAAGTGGTAGTTTGCAGTGTCCTACGACTGTGAACTACTTATGTCCCCCTTTCATTGTTACTGCAGTTTGCTCCATGTATTTTCTAGTACTACTCCATGTATATTTAACATAGTCATGGCCTCTTCTTAGATTCATACTTCAGTCCTTATAAATATCTTTCTTATCTTTTTGTTAAAATTTGTTAATATTTTCTCTGAGATTAATATTTCTATTTATGTTCTTTTTTCATTACTGTTTTCTTGTTATGTATTTTTCCATCCTTGATTTTTAGTGTATTTATTTCTTTTTATTTATTTAGTTGGTGTGTTTTCTATAAACATCATATCAATAAATTGTGTTTCATATCCATCCTGCCACTTTCTGTCTTTTTACTGATGTCATTTAGTGTAATTATCAAATATAGGACTTTACTTCTGTCATTTTGTTGTGCCTTTTATGTGGTATTGTTTAGCTGAATTTTCTGTACTATATTATTTTTGCTGGTTGGTTTTCTTTACATTTGTTTTGTGATTGCTGAAACATTTTTTATTTGCATTAAAAATAATTTTACTGGGGGCTCATACAACTCTTATCTTTAACCATACATAAGTCCACTGTGTGTCAAGCACATTTGTACATCCGTTGCCCTCATCCTTCTCAAAACATTTGCTTTCTATTTATGCCCTTGCCATTGGTTCCTCCTTTTTTCCCTCCCTCCCTGATTCCTCTTTCCTCATGAACCCTTGATGATTCATAACTTATTATTACTTAGTCATATCATACTCTGTCCGATGGCTCCCTTCACCCACTTTCCCGTTGTTTGCCCTCCAAAGAGGAGGTTCTGTGTAAATCTTTATAATCTATTCCTCCTTTCTCCCTCTCCTTCCTTCCACCCTCCTGGTTTCACCACTCTTACCACTTGTCCTTAAGGGATCATATGTCCTGGATTCCTTGTGTTTCCAGTTCCTATCTGTACCATTCTCTGTACATTCTCGGGTTTAGTGGGATTTATAAGGTAGACTTGGAATCATGATAGTGAGGAGGAGGAAACGTTGAAGAACTAGAGGAAAGTTGTGTGTTTCATCATCACTACACTGCACCCTGTGACCATGTCTCCTCCCTGTGACCCTCTGTAAGGGGAAGTCTGCTGCCTACAGAACCAGTAATCCAGCTAGTGTATCTATATGTTGACCTATCCTGAGTATCCTACACTTAAAAACATTAAAAAATATGACAACAATAACAAAGTAAGATCAAGACCTCCCTGAAAAATAAAGCAGGAAACATTGAAAACTAGAATACATTTAAAATG
This sequence comes from Nesogale talazaci, assembly GCA_004026705.1. Lineage (NCBI taxonomy): Eukaryota > Metazoa > Chordata > Mammalia > Afrosoricida > Tenrecidae > Nesogale > Nesogale talazaci. The sequence continues at coordinate 35,731 of PVJH01018560.1, read as the reverse complement.
GAGATCAGGTGGTAAATTTTAATCTAACTGCATGTGTAATAATCTACTTTCCCATGCATTCTGCATGAGAGCAAGACTATTCATATCCCTGGCCCAGAGGAGGCTCATTAAAGGTTTAATGTACTTTTTTTTTTCAATGAAACAACTTTAAAACGTGTCAAAAGGAAGACCAAATAACAAATGATTACATTTTGACTTCACTATGTCTATCATAATGGACTTCCCAATGTTGTCTGACTGATAACAAGATTACTCACATACCTCAACTAGGATCAGAGGAGATTCACCCAAGGTTTAATCTATTTGTGGATTCTGCAAATGGATTTTGGGTTTCCACTCTTATCCATAACCGTCTTTAAACCAGGTGTACAAGTTAAGCTCTGATTCCATTCCCTTCTTTGGGTTCGTATGTATTTTTTTGGGGGGAAGCATCATGGGAGCTACCCAACCTTGCTCCTGGAGAGCTGCTGCTGGATTTGAACTGCCAAGCCCGTGGGCCACAGTCCCACAGTCAACCACTACGCCACCAGGGCTCAGCCCGGGTTTGTATATATTATGTGCAATCTTTGTATCAGACAAACTGGTATGCTTCTTCCATCTGAACTTAGTTGATGCCTTCCTTGTATGGCTGCCTGTTTGAAGACAAAACTCTAAGATCCTAGCCATTATTCCCCCTGACAGCAAAGCACCATTCAGTGTCTTCACCACTCTTTTCTAAAACACTCATATCTTCAGTGATCTTTTCATGAGGGCAAGCATGAAGCAAGGCCATAGCATAAGAACCAATTATTCTTAGATTGGCACCATATGCTCTTTTATTGGGTTGTCTGGTTCTTAAAATTTATTGTTTATATTTTGGGTCTCTGATTCCTGATTGTCATTGGTCTCTAATTGTCTATTTATTTTCTCATTTTGTTCTTGTATGTCTTCTCTGAATTCCTTGACGACTTTGTCTCTATTTTAATTTTGTTTGTCTATGTTTTCTTTGATCTTTTGGATAGTTCTATTGTTTAGTATTTTGAATTATTTATCTGGCAATTCCATATCATTCTCCTTCCTGAAGGTTTTCATTTTGGTTCTTTGGAGGGAACAGAGGTTGAAGATGGAGGAAACTAAAGGTGCATGGTCTATAGCACATGAGATTTGGGGACTGGGGGGTGGGTGGGAAATAGGTGCACTTAAGTTTCGTGGGGCATGTTGCACTTCGGCTTGGCTCCCAGTATGGGTGCAGAGTCTCTTGTACTTTGCTGCACTAAGTGATGAGGGCTTTGTCTGGGAACACCGCTTGCTTGGTGTCAATGTGACTTCAGCTGGCAGGGCATTAGCAATCCATCATTGGCCCTTCCACTGATTTTGTACAGTAGCTCTTTTCAGTTGCCACTCAATCCAATTCAGTAAACTTCTGTTTGATGCTCAGGGTTCCAATGTTGTCATCTATTCTCTAAGATACTTGTTTTCTCAGGTCTTTCTTATAAGAAGGAGCCTGGTGACAGAGTGGGTTATGCTTGGGCCTGCTAACCTCAAGGATGGCACTTTGAAACTACCAGATGCTTTTAGGGAGAAAGATGAGGCTGTCTAGTCTCAGGAAAAGTTACAAAGAGTCAGGAAATCACAGAGGTGGTTCCCTTCTGTCCTAGAATCGACTGAATGGTGTCAAGGGTTTTGTTATAAGAAGGGAACTATGGGACATCTGATTTTCAAGTCATCTTGGACTATCTCAACTACTGACCTTTTGAACACTTATTTCCTGTGTTTGTTAATCTTATCTGAAAACATGTGTTTCATTTTTTTATTCTTCTGTGTTATTTATTAGACCTTGCAGAGTATTTTAAAATTTTAGTCTGAAAGATAGCTTGTCAAACTCTATAAGTCTTCCCCAGTATAAAACACAAACACCAATCAATTAAACTGTTTTAAAACATGTATAGGGTGGAGAGCATTTATAATAATTATAAGAAATTGTTTTAATAGACAAATAATTGTAGAATGGAGTTTGCAGTTTAACTTGAATGATGAATGAATTTAAGACTTGTGCTTGTGTCTTCTGAATGTGAGTAGTGTGGCCAGCTGTTGGTGCAGAGAAGATCTGAGTGGAAGGTCTGATGAAAGGCCTTTGCTTACTCAAATAACTCATCTCAGTTCTCTCTTGATGGCAGAAGGCTAGCTGTAGTTGTCCTCCAATATGTATTGTTGTGTTCATATATTAAGTTCCATTTTACTGAGAGAAGCGCTCGCCTTTATAAATTTCCAGAAACTGTAGTTGAATGCATCAGGAGAGAGAAACAAGTCTGAGCTGGTTTGTCCTGGGGAGGAACAGACAGGGAAGAACAGATTACCCCAGGGGGAATCACGTGTCAAATACATCAAGAAGGAAGAGAAGAAGTCTGGATTCACCAGTCAATGCTATGGTTGTAGGTTCTTTTTTTTTTGTAGGAAGAATGACATAGCATAGGAAATGGACTTTTCATTATTATAATGTAACCTGTGAAAGGCCTTTGGATACACATTTGGTGCACTTTACTGACTTAAGTGGTATTTATCCAATTGGTTGAAAATTTTGAGTTCATTAACTTTTCCAGAATTCTATTCTAAAGGCAAATGACTTCAGCCCAAAGAACTAGAACTATCACTCCCACGTGACCTCAGCAGAAAGAAGAATTACTCCACAAGTTTAACATGATAATTCAACCTAAAAGCAAGTATTTTTTTAATATTTCAAATGTAACTGTAGGAATATACTCCAAGCCTAGAAGAAGAAATGAGCAGAAGAATGAACAGCACTTACAGCTCAAGAAGACAGAAGCCTCACTGCCATCACATAGACTTTGACTCATAATAACTCTGTAGGACAGAGACGAACTGCCTACATACTGATGGCAACAGAAAGCCTTTTCTTTTTCCCATGGAGCAGCTGGGGATTTGAGCTCCCGTCCTTGAGGTGACTAGTACAATGTGTAACTCACTACACTATCAGAGCCTCTTCCCCTCACACCACCTATTCCATCCAGGAACAAGGTAAGGATAAAACATAGCTCCTGATATGTTGTGCTTATCTTCCTTTCTACCCGTCCCTTTATCCCCTATTTCTAAGTTTGCTTCTTAAGAAAAAGTAGATCATTAACTTTCAAATCATAGGAGAGGGATCTCTGAGATCAAAGTTACCCTTCAACTTGTTTTTAGAAGTTACCTCCTTTTACTTGTCTGTACACATTCAGAAGTAAGAGAAATAGAATAAAAAACTATATTATTCAGTGAGCTACTCATGAACTAAAACCCATTCTTTTTTTTTAAACTCATTCTTTTCAGACTATGCCATTTCTTCTACACTTATCTTATTTTTTTTCTCTAGAGCTTTACTTCAGTGCATGATTTTCATTTATTGCTTTCTTCTGAATATTAGCAGCCTGGTGAATTTGCATATACGCTGATAGAGTACTTTGAAGATTCCATATCTTTTATATTTACTCCAATTTGTTTTACATTAACTGACCACTGTTTAAGTACAAATGTGTGGGCATTACTTAGTTTTGCACAATGTCTTCAAATCCTAGACCACATGAACCCTGGGACAGATCAGTCTTCCGTGGGAATCTGTGGGACACGTGGTCACATGGAATGCCTGCAGTACTCACAGCACTGGATTGTGGGTGCACTGAGGGACCCCACGGTGGACCAGACACAGTTTGAGAGTTGTGTTTGGGGACTTTTTGGAGCCATCAATCATTGTGTGTTCTGATTTGATCCATTAAGTTTTATAAAACTTTCAGCCTGTGATTATGACTGTGGGTGTCACTGTGAATCCTGCCAAGACATCTGTAGTTCCTAACAGATGGGAAGACATGTGGCAAACATTTTATTTTACTTGTCAGCACTTTATGAAAAACAAAAGAGATTTGACCTTAATAGGATTCATGTTTGTTGGTTTTTTGTTTTGTGTTTTTAAAATAACAAAATTGGTACATTGAAATCAACTTAAAAAAAAAACTCAGTTGATAGTGATTATTTAGTGCATTTAAAATGAAACTTATGCTATTTTGAATTTAACCACATAGGGAAAAATCAACTAAACTACAGAGAACCCAAATCATAAACTCTCCCATTAGTTGGTTCCTCACGACACATCCAGCATGGAATTATATGACTTACAGATCTTAAAAAACGAATCTTTGCAACAGTATAAGAAAATGCTTCTTATTATGAACACATTATAGATGAGGTGGCTGAACTACAATAAAATTACTATTTCATATTAATAGTAACATATGCTTTCCTGGTTGACAGAAAAGCACTTTAACAACTGTGGCCCACCCTGACTTCTACCTGAATTGATACACAAACATTCAATGAATATAGGATATCCCTTGAAATTTGTTGCAATCTGTGTGTGCTGGTCCATTTCATGAGGTTAGCTTTAGAAAAATTCAACAAATTCTTTGACAGTACAATAAAAATTACTGGCATAAACAGAGATGATTTCACAAGAACCTTTGTAGCAAAGCCCATCTTTACAGCTAGGTCATTGGAATGTTATATTGCATAAGAGAAACATTTGATCACATAAAGGATTCTACCATTACAGACAGTCCCATGTCTTTAAGAATCTGCAACTCATTTAAACCAAGTGCGTAGGATTCTGATTTAGCCTTTACTTCAGTGAAAGAAAGAGTGTGAAGCCCAAGCAACAAGTAAGGGTAATTGTGACGAAGATGTTGTTGCAGATAGAGGTTGGCTCAATCATTTCAAAATGAGGATAAATTCACGTAACATCACAGGCAAGTCAGAGTGTAGGATGTTCATAACTGGAGGCCTGCTTGTCAACCCAAACCAAACCCTCTGAGCTCATTCTGACCCTGAAGTCGGAGTCAAACTGTCCCAGGGTATTTCCAAGGCAGTAAACCTTTCAGGCTGGCCCACCTTTCTCACGCAGTGGGGCTGGTAGATTTGAACCACTGATCTTTTGGTTGGCAGGAAAGCGTTTTAACCACTGTACCACCAGGACTCTTGGTTTTATCGAACATTTAACCTATTAAGTGTTCCAAGTATTTAAAGTTTAAATTTTAAATTGTGGCACAATCACCCACTTGTTTGATTGATGGCCATTAATTTGTGAATTTAATAGATAAACCTCCTTTGTATAAATAAACTCATTTTTAAAAGTCAAATCCATTTTAAAATTTCAAAAGTTCATGTTTTATTTTCTTAAGCAATACATCCAACAAGCAGACACATTCCTAAATGTTTCATGCTGCTTCTGAATATTTACAATGTTTAAAAGGTGTGCTTATATAGATAGTATAAGCTATATTACATTGTATGTTATAAAATACCGTCTACAAATGAATAAATTCCTGTCTTGTATGTTTTCAAAGTAAGAGCACATCTTGAATACCAATTGAAAAAAATTAAGGAAAACTACATGTCTAATAAGCCATTGAAGAGTATACATATATGAAATATGCATAGTAGGACAAAACCTAGAGCTTTCTTAGGTTTAAATGCTGACTTTGCCACTTACTAACTGTAAAATCTTGAGAAAATTAGTTAAAGAAGTGTTCCAATTTTTCTTCTGTAAAATTCATTGATAATAGGAGCCTCCCAGAGGTAGGATGGTAAGTACTAGATGGGCTGATGTGTCTGATGCACTCAGAATACTACTGTTTGGTAAGAACTGCATGAGGTTATATAAAAATCATATCTACCACACCCTAAGTATAAAATATTTTACATATTTAAAGTTAAGGTAATAAGCTAAATATTTGCAGAGCATATTTAAAACTTAATCTCAATATATTAATAATGTGGGTTTGAGTTATTTATTTCTCTGCTTGATTTCACAACTTCTTGTAGTTTTAAATTTATCATACGTGTATAAACATTTCTTGAAAATGGACTTTAGTACTTACTGATGTAGGTCAGTGATAACAACAGCCTTCACTATATAACCAAAACAATATTAGCACTGAACTAATAAGTAGCATAATGATAAAAAGAGAAAATATTAAACTTTCCAGGATTTAATCTCACCACGAACACTCATGGCAGCAGCAGTCAGGACATTAAATGTGATATTGCATTGGACAATCTGTTGCGAGAGTCCTCTTTAATGTGTTTAAAAGAAAAAGGTATCATTTGAAGAACAAAAGTACACCAGACCCAAACCACGTATTTTTCATTGCATAACATGAACTTGAAAGCTGCACAATGAATAAAGATGATCAAAGATGAATTGAGGTCTTAGAATTATAGTCTTTGAAAAGAACATTAGTATACAATGTAGAATGCCTGAAGAACAAAGAAATCTGTCTTGGAAGAAGGACTCCTTAGAAATGAGGGTGGTGAGACTTCCTCTTATGTGCTTTGGCTATATTATGAGAGGGACCAGTTCTTGAAGAAGGTCATCATCCCTCATGAAGGGTCAGTGTCAAGACCAAGATCTCAGCAAGGTGGAATGACACAGGGGCTACAACAAAGGGCTCAAACATATCAACACTTGTGAACCTGGCCCAGGTCTGGGCAGTTTGTCTTTCTGTAGTACATAAGGTGTCTATGAATAGGAGTTGGCGGGTTGGAACGCTAAAGCCATCATGTGAAAATGGTGGTTCCTTGCTGAATATTGTTGACAATTTTACATGTTTGAATTTGAGTTATTGACCAGTTATTGGAAGCAGCTGATTGGAGGAAGGTTCTTGGTTAAGTACCTTCTAAAGTGGTTTCTTTTCTAAAAAGCAGTATTAATGAATTGGTCTTGTTTTCATGTCAGCTTTGCTCACTTTTTCAATATGGCGCTATGAGCCTGTCCTCAAAGTTAAGATTTCATTTATCAATCCTATATATTTAGCTCTAACTCAGCTTTACATTTTAACTTTTTTTCCTAATCTTGGCTCAAAAATTGAATTATCAGAGTGGAATTGTTGAGATTTGTCATTCCCCACACAGATTTTTAACTACTTTCTTCTCAGTTTGATTAGATTAAATGTTAACTCTTTATTACCCGATAGAATTATTTTCTTTCATAGTTCATTCTATTATACCATAAAATTTCCCATCATGTTAATACTTGTTAGGTGCCATCAAGTCGGCTCTGACCCACAGCAAATCCTATGTTTAAAACTTAGACTTTTTCATCTAGTCAAAACACACATAAAAAGAGAGTATATTATTATAATATTCAACCTTTGGTTAACTTGGATGGCTGGATCCCTGTTAACAAAGATTTGTAAATTCCTTTTGATCCCTTCAACTGAAATAGCTTTGACCTTGTGTTCTTCTTTTAACAACAATTTTTCCATATATACAAGAAGGACCTACATCGTGGTTCCAGAACATCAATATTTCCGAGCCAGCATCCTAGAACTTCTGTGTTTAGTCCAATGTATAATGTGGACCTCAACATTCAGCAGATAATTGTTCAAACAAACTGTCTGTTTACCATAACAAGAATCTATCCTTTGTTCCAGATCTCACCCCTCTCATTCCATCTCCACTTAATTATTTTCACATTTCTGTGTCATTCAATGTCCAAGAATGGATTTCTTGGTTATTTAGGACACTTGGTTACAAGCAACTGAAGATGACTCTAACATACACTTTAAAAAATGGCTGGAGTTACTTGAGAAACACTGGACCACCTCAAGAATCAAAAGAAGAGTGGAACAATCTGGCACTGGAGAATCTGGGAACCAGATGGATTCTGTGAATGTAATTTTTAGCATAGAGGCAACACATTTTCAGTGATTACCTAGGTCCAATGCCACTTGCAAAACACCCACTAGGACCATAAGAAACTCTGCAAAATTGGTGGTTCTAGTTTTTAAAAAACCCTTTCATGTTACAGATTGAAGAAAGAACAATCGATCCAGAGAAGTTAGATAACTACAGTGATTATAATGAAATATTATTTTGCACATAGGTGGATAAAAATCCTCTTGAGTGGTCCTAGGAGTAAATCAATTCCTAAAGTATTCGCAACAGTAAATATGATCAAAGGAGCATATTCCTAGAGTGTACTGTGTCAAGTGGTTTTGAGGTATGCCTCATATAGCTTATGGCACCTTAATCTGTACCTTTCAACCTGTCTCTTTTACTGTTTTTGTCGGACATTGTTGAGTCTATTTCCATTCTAAGCAGCCCTATGAATGACATACTTCTCAGTCCTGTGCTTTCCTCCTCATTGTTATGTTTGCACTCATTATTGAAGTCACTGTGTGAATCCATCTCATACCATGTCTTCCTTTTTTCTCTGCCTTTCTGCTTTACTGGACAGTCCTTTGTGAGGGCTTGGTGTCTCTTGCCAAGTATTTAAAGTACATGAGATGAAATTTCGACAACCTTGCGTCAAAGATTCATTTTCGTTGCGCTTCGTCCAAGATAGATTTGTGTGGTATTTTCGTAACCTGTGGTCCTTTCAAGATGCTTCACAGCGCCATCATTCAAATGTTCCAATTCTTCATTAGCCTCTCTTATTCGGTGTCCACCTTTCATATGCCTATGGGCCCATTGAAAATACCAAGATTGGGTCAGACGTACCTTAGTTCTCAAAGTAACATCTTTGTATTCTAACACTTTAAAGAGGTCTGTGCCACAGATTTTCCCAGAGCAATGTGCCATTTGACCTCTTGGTTGCTGCTTCCGTGAGCATTGATGTGGATCCAAGTGAAATGAGATCCTTGGTAATGCCCCACTTTGCTCCATTTGTTACAATGTTTTCTACTGGGTTTTACATTAAGCTTTAGTTTTTATGAGGTTGTTAACATTGTTTTTTTATTGACGGCTACGATGAAGTAACGGACAAGTGGCGGTCTTCTCATAAACCTATTGCGAGATGAAGATTAGCATGTCTCTTGCTGTATACTCTTTCTGTACGCTACTGGCTACACTTGTTCCACCAATTCATAAGCCTGAGAACATCTTAGAAAAACCTAACTGTGGCATTGTAAGAATAAAGATTTGAATAAATGTGTCCGATTAATTCCTTTTCTTTCAATGTAGTGGCTTATTGTCATATAACCCAGAATATATTGACTTCTTTAAGTTCATTTATTCAGCAAGGATTTCTTGATTATCTACTGTGTATTAAGCAAGTGGCTATTTGGAATATGTATATTAGTGAATTATATTACTTGACAAAACATTAAAACAAAGAAATTATTTGTGGCTATGTGGAGCTTACAGTCTAATGAAATAAATGAAAAAATATACAAGGTAAGTATGATACTTCTATGATACTGAGCATCATAGAAAGTAAAATAGTAAGCTAAGAGGGGTCAGGAATTGGATGGAAGGCTTAAAATTATAATAGGGTGCCAAAACGAGGAGATGGCATTTGAATAAAGACTCAGAGGAAGTGAGGACTCTCTCTTGTGGATCCTGTGGGATATATTTGATGGAAAAGCTTCAGGTTTCCTCTGCCTACACTATTTCTTACTTTGAGATCTTTTTTTTCCCATTTCTTGTAAATCTACCACTTGACTATACTCATATTGTTAAGTGTCATTTTGTTGGGCTGAGCCCCGGTGGCATAGTGGTTGAGTGTGGGACTGCGGCCCACTAGTTTGGCAGTTCAAATCCAGCAGAAGCAAAGCTAGGTAGCTCCCACAGCCACCAGAGGGCAGTGATTACCCCCCTCCCCACACACACACACACACAAAGTGTCATTTTGTTTTGGCTTTTCATGTGTATGTCTTTCCTTAGATTATTAGTTTCCCTTTCCTTTGGACACTTTCAGTGTTGTATTTTTCTTCTGTATCTTCCTTTTCCTTCTACTTTTATGTCTTGGGGCAGCTTATTAGATTAAGAAAATATGAATATATTTTCATAAAACTAAATTTATAATTCCAAAGCCAAAGTTTTGCAATTATTTTGTTTTGTGATTTGTTGTTTTGTGATTATATTGGTAGTTTCCTTGCCAATAAGAGGAAATTCACTGCAATAAAATAATTGAACTGCAAAAGATATTTTAAGGTATGAAAACCTAAGTTCGTAAAATTTAATCAATGAGGACAAATATAGCCATATTTGAAAAGGTTTCAAATTTTTGTGAGAGAATTCAATTTTCCATGAACTTTTGGAGGGTCCCTATACATACTCTACTTGGTGTTGTTTATGCAGAGAATGCTTACTAGATATTTGAAAAATACTTAATTACTTACCTGTATTATTGGAACTTTTGGTGATGCTATTGCTACTCTGTAGTAAATGATTAGATCTTTGTTATTGAATATATTGTGATATAGCTTAGATATTCTGATGCCTATTCATAACTGCCAAAATCTAGGGTAAGGCATATTATTTGTGGAGTGACTGGTCATTAGCGTTCTTTAAATTTCACAGGGCTCAATGGAGCAGACATTTAGAAAAAGTAGGGAGTCAGATATTTCCAGTCTTTGTGAGGTGCCATGCTGTCATCAAATCACAAACTTTACTCTCAAGGACAAAGGCTTCAACTGTCGACATATTATAATAGTATGGCCTTGGACAACGAGAGGCTTGGTACAAGCCTGAGGGTATATCAGAAGTATTCTTTACTTTGTCTCCCACAGGGACCCAGAACAATGAGCCAGGGCCAGCTCAGTGGAATGAAAGATGCCCAAGCCAGACATTCCTCTCTAAACTCACGAATTTGTCAGAGACACTGGCACCTGATAACAGAAAAGGATGATCAAGAGAAAGAGAAAGCAAGATTATCCAGAGGGCTGGAGGCAGATGGAAGTAAATTTGAAGTAAATTGGCTGTAACCCTTGCCCATATTTTTGTTACTAGAATAATGTGTCTTTTGAAATATCTCTAAATAACTAAAAGAGATAACATTGGGTATGAATGAGGAGTGGACACCGGGCAGAATATGGTCTTGTTGTATAAAAAATGTTAAATCATGATACCAATGTTATTACTGGAGAATGGAGTCCACGTCGTCCACCATGCTACAGTTCTTTTTTAACTTGCCAGAGTCTCTGTTGTGCGTGAACAGCCTACGAGGGATTTATTTGGATTTAGACTTGGGGGTGTTAAACTGTGTTCCCAGCTCATGTTCTCTATACCACATTCTTAAGTTAAATGAAAAACACGCATCCTTTCAAGGTTGACGTAACTGGGTCTCACTCCACATGGTGAGATTGAATCTTTGAACTGGGAGCATGTCCCGACATACCAGTGATGAGTGAACTTTCACTCATTTCAGGCTGTAGGGGATTTCTCAGCAGCAGAAATACTTTTGATGAGACCAGCAGCATTTTTACTAGACTGCAGTTCATGTTTGATTTTCTTTTTGTTGTGTGGATACTTGTTCCCTAGGAATTTTTGCTATTGGGATTATATAATTGAATGGTTTATTCCTTCCATAAATTATTTTAAACAGAGGATTTTAGTTTCTTAAACCAGGTGGATTCCAGTGATATTTACCTAACCCTTAGTGGCATCAGCTGTTCACATAAAGCTCTAGCTGTAAAAAGAAAGAAATTTTGTCTCAGGAGATTTTCACCGGATATGGACTCTTTCCATTTGGCATTTCATATTCTTCCCACATTCAAACTTTAGATACAAATTTTCTATCTTTTGTTCTGGGTTGTACCTATCATCACTTTCTTGTATTTATCAATTGTTTTTGTAGGAAAATAGATTTGACAATTGGAGTGTTTTCTTCTGTCTTCTGAAGAGTTTACTCTGACTCAAAGTTCACATAATTGAGGTAAGAACAAATTCATCATCCTTTCAAAAGGTAATATTTAAAGCAGTGCTTTGAGTAATTGCCATTTGATTTTATCTTACATCTTACATATATGAATTTGGATGATTATGTCAATATCTATTAGGCTGCAGTTCTAATTCCTACCTTCTTCTTATTGTCATCAAATACAAACTTTTTTTTCTATTTAAAGTGTGCATCTAGGATTAACTGAAGTTGATATGTCAGACCTTTTCACCAAGCAGTTTCATTCTTTCAAATTACAAAGTTAGTTTTGGGATCTAGACAGGTTATTGAGAATTCACTAAGAACTCAGAATATAAAAGAAGTTGTGTTTTATCAGAGGTCAGGATTTGGCAGCTGAAATGGCAGCTTTGGGGAAGCGATCATTCATCACACTGTTACAGAAGAGCTTTTATTCCTAAATGCTACATTAAGGGAATTAGTCCAAGTGGAATTTAGCAATGCCCTGTTTTCAAGAAGATTTCTCCACCAGAGGGTTTTGTTTTAAAATGGCATTATCACAGTTTGGTAATATACAAGCACTCAAGTCCTGTTGTTATAGTTGGTTCATGACTTTTTCAGGTGTTCCATTTCTAAAATTAGAAAAAGAAAGAAAAGCTAACATCTTAATATCGAAGAAGCACCTATTGAATGCTTCTTTGGATTAGGCATGGATCCAGCTCAACTGTCCAGTGCATAGCCCTTGAAGAGAGTTCCATTTAAATGAGAAATCCATTTTACAAACAAGGAAACCAGCACGATGAAGGACCTCTCCCATACCACTGGGAAGAGCAGGATTCTATGCCAGGGTTAACAATAAACTTTAGTCTCTCACCTGCTATACTCTGGGTCATGTATGGTTATATCATCTACCCATAGCGTGGATATGGCAACAACCTGTCCAGGTAGGAGAAAACATGACAATTACGGTAAAGAGAAAAAGAAATTATTTGTGGCAGGCGTTGCCTGCTTCCCCTATAATTGTGACGCTATCCCTATGGCCTCCCAAGGACCGTTCCACCCTGTTCTGTCGGGTTGCCCGAATCAGAATAGAACTACTGGGAGTAGGTTCAGGGTTTTTTTTTTTGATTGGTTTCGTTTTAGGAGTTGGAACAGACTTGAGGGAACCTAACAGAAACGTACACACATTTCTTTTGTATTATTCTTCTGTTAGTTCTCCCGACTGTGAACTCTTTTAAGCTATCTATCTACACAGCATGATGACATGGATTGTTTAGTTTTCTTTTCAATAATTATTTCAATCTCAAACCAATACAAATATATTGACGTATTACCACCTGGCCAATTCATCTCACTGACCTGCCAGGAGAGAGCAGAATGTCCTCTTCTGGTTTCGAAGGCTGTCATCCATAGGGAAGCCAATTGACACTTGTTTCTCTTATGGAGCTGATAGTGGGTTTGGGCCTCAGTCATCAACTGTGTGCTTAAACCACTGCACCATCAATGATCCTTTTTCCCCTTTTAAACATGGTTTCTAATTGTTTAAATTGTGGTGGGTTAAATTTCCAGGGCAATGTGGATTAGAAGAAGTGATAACAGATATTATCTCATTCTTGAACCCAAAGAGAGTACTTTTAATGGCTCACTATTAACTGTGATACATCAGTTATATAAGATATATATCTTCTTTATCAGTCATATTTTAGGTTATATAAACTGGAGCTTGTCGCTAATAATATAGAGTGAAAAAAAATAAACCTTGCAACTCATCACTTCGAAGGATGATCTTGTCTGGAGGAATGAAGCCGTTTCAGAATAGAGCAGTGCCTTCTCATTTGTTACAGGCTGTTGCGTTTTCAGAGGCACACACTCCACCCACATAAACCATTGAGCTGACTAGTGCTCCTCAACAAACAACCCCAAAGGAACACTAATGACAAACATCATGAGGAATATTTTGTGAGCGATGCGCTTTAAGCTTAAACTCCCTTCCCATTCCGTTTTGCAGGAGGACTGCTTTGTTCTCATACGCCGCCCGAATTGTGGTGTGTTTTGTGTGCTTGTTTGCTACCAAGTGGGCTGGCCCACTAAAAAGTTAAGGTATCAGCTCAAAGTTGCCCTGTTGCTGTTGTGACACTGATAGCAACTGTATATACATGTGACAGTCACCTAATCTGGTGTCAGTTTGAGGATTAAAAGTGTAGGGCTGGAGTCTAGCTTGTCAATCTGGAGATAACCAATAAGACTTCCGTGTGGGCACGGCCTTCTCTTATGAGAATTTCAAGAAATCTGGTGGTATTTTCTCCTTGGAGGTGGGAGACTCAATGACTCACTCCTTGGGAGACGTAGCAGCATGCTGATAGATCCTGAACCCTGGAAACCGGAGGAGCCATGTGGAGACCCCTGCCACTGTTGAGATGCTCCTACTGTCACTGGATGCTCAAAACTCTGTACCCACTGCCTGTGATTGTCCTGGTGCCATTGCATATGCTTCATGAGTCTGAAGAGGACTTAGAGTTTAGTATCAGACATATGGGCTAATATGGGACTCATGATCTTGAACTGGACTGCAGTGTTTTCTCAATGTTCAATTGCTTTTTGCTCTTATATATAAACCTCTTTCTTATACACGTGTGTGCTTATGAATTTGTTTCTCTAGTTGACTCAGACTGACACAGTACATTTCCACCCCGCACCCCCCCCAACCCTTCCACCTGCACCATCCTCACAATTGTTACATTGTTAGTTGCCATTAGGTTACTTCTGAGTCAGTTGACTCACTCACCCATTCCTTCACTCAACAGAATTTATTAAACACTCATGATGTGCCAGGCATGGCATTAGGCAAACCATATATGTATTGGGCACTGCAACTCTCCTTGCTTACTATGTACTATATCCTTATACATTTGAAATACACTATTTCTAGAAATTCTAAGAAAAACAGTGAAGTATTCCTAAGGGCCAAGATCAGCAGTGGAATGATGTCACTAAATCAAAGAGTTAATGGAAATGGAAACATTGGATTTCTGCCTCTTTTCATCCTAAGTCCTTGTGACAAGGGTATATTTAGGTATGTTTCTTCCTGATGAAATTGTTTCTGTCAGCTTGAAGTCAACCAGTGAGGTGATCATTTGCTTCACACCATCTCATTTGCCAGTGAAATCTGAGTCGCATACATAGTTCTTTCACTGTGTTATTCTTTTATTTGATCACTGTCATTTCTAGTCTATTCTGAGAACAATTTGGTTGCATGGTTATGTCAACTTACATAAGGCAAGCTTATTTTGGTTTCTGAGAATCACAGTCTACAATGATGTTTCAGAGATCTCAAAGTCAATAGACGATTACAGTATTTCTGTTACGTGTTGCAAATTGCCTTTCTAGGGATGTAGAAACGCTGTGATGGCAGCATTTGACCTCCTCTAACTTCGCAAGAGTAGAGGAGAATCCAGAGCAACAGCCCAAGGCGCCTTCTTAAGAGGCAGAGGTAAGACTCGTCTCCACTTTCCAATTTCTTTACCAGTTCTAAAACCAACTGTACCTCTCACAACACTCTCTTCTTCACTGCTGCGTTTGATAATCTATTGCAGTAACCACACAGAAATCACAGATGATGCTCATGACTACATAATTTATTAGGAAGGTAACAGGTTAAAATTCAAAATCATAAAGGATCCAAGATCCAGTTCTCCTCCCAGGACAGCCTCTTCTAAGCCACGCCCACCATCACACCTCTCTGTAGCTCTTGCCTTCTAAACCCTATGATTCCTTGGCCATTCCTCTGCTTGGATCTTTTGCCCTGTTGATACATGCCCAGAGATACCCCGCTGTCAGAGAGTCTCCTACCCAAAGGCACTCAGGTTTCTCACTCCATGGGTTCAGCATCCCACGCTGCCATTTCCTCCTGGTCTCCTGCATTTGTTGCCACCATTAATCTGTCACTGATTCTTATAAAAATATGTTATACTTCTCTCTCTCTGTATCCCATGCTGAAGAGTTCCTCTGTGTAAGGATCCTGAGTACACCGAAGATTATGAGAAATAGCGACAGAGAAAGAGTAGTACCACAACCAGGAGACTGCTGGGAGAAGATAATATGGGCTCTGGTGAGATAGCTGAATGTCTTTGGGCAAGAGGCTTGCTCTGGCAGTTGGATGCCTCCAGAAATTTTGTGAATTGGATTTGTCAATCTGTATAGCTAGAGTAGATAGATGCCTCCAGGTATAGGATTACTCATGGAATGGAGCATCTCTATATCTTTATTAGTGGATCATCATGATACTTACCCAAGAAGTACAGAGGCCAAAGGGCTCCAGAGCTGAGAGGACGATGACTAGAGAGAGGCACGCTCGTGGACCTGGTCAGGAAGTGGCTATCTGGATGAAAGAGCTGTATCCTGAGTTATTTCTGCTCTTCAATGATAACTTGGTTAATATATCCCATACTTATGGATATGGTTTATGAGTTTGTGGCTGTCACAACAAATAATAGCATCCAGCAGAGAAGTAGAGAATGATGTGGGAAAAAACTATTGTCAGAATTGGTAAAAGACTATAGGATGATGGCTCTCCCTCATAAAAATCAGATTTGTGCTGTTGATTCTCTTAACCACTTATGAAATTAAAGGTCAGATGTTTCCATTATATCATACTATTCATTATTCTTTTATGCAATTCTTTGGTGGAATATAGCAATGAATCCCTCATTTTCACTATTAATATGAATAGAATTTTCTCAAATATCCCTTGAAAACATATTTCATTTAAGTAAACATGTAAAGTACCCTTTATACTCTTTTTTGAAGTGGAATTTCAGAAGATACTCTTCGATCTAATTCCATCCCAACACATCTAAGTAATCTCAAGTATTTTCATCAAAAAGTGAGGGTGTTAGTGTAGGTAGACTAGAGAAACAAATTCATAAACACATGCATGTATATAAGGGAGAGATTTCTATACAACAGAAATGGAACATTGAGAAAGCATCCCAACCCAATCCAGTCCTAGTCCATAAGTCCAATATTAGCCCATATGTCTGATACCAACTCGTAAGTCCTCTTCAGATTCATGAACCACAAGAAGTGACATCAGGACAAACACAGGTCAGTGGATGTACAGTCTTGTACATCTCAGCACTGGCAGGGGTCTTCTCATGGCTCCTTTAGTTTCCAGGGCTCAGGGTCTATCGGCATGCTGCCATGTGTCTCATCAACTGCAATGTCTCCCAAGGACTGAGCCAATTCTCTCACCTCCAACTGGGAAATACTGTGAGACTTCCCAGAATTCTCAGGAGAAAGTCATGCCCACACAGAGGTCTCATTGGCTATCTCCATATTGACAGGCTAGACTCTACCTCTACACTCCCAATCCTAAAACTGACACAAGAGTACATGACTGCCACAGTGAGAGACTTTGTCAGCTGTTTGATTGAGAGGGTGGATGATTAGAGACTAGGTGAAGTTTATGAAACTCACCAAGAAAGTTTATTAATAAAGAACAGTCATAAATATACATTAAGCATCTGCTGTGTGCTCAACATTCCTTTAGATAATAAAGATAAAATATTGAGCAAGCTAGTTATTATCCTCTTGATTCCATTATATGGGAGCTGAATCGGGCCCAATTCCACTACAGAGGAATAACAGTTGTTATGGACACACTGTAGAGGAACTGGTGAATATGGAGGAGGTCCTAGAAGCCAGATTTAGGGATTAAGGGTCTTGACTGGCCCAGAGATAAGGGAATAACAAGTGATTCAAAGACAGTAACAGGGTGGATTGATCAAGAGTAATGTAACAGAGAGAAAATACTGAAACCCAAATGGAGGTTGAGCATGATGGTGGGACGGGAGGAGGTAGAAGAAAATAGAGGAAAAAACTGGGGAGTAAGGGGCATTTATAGGGGTTTAAAGAAATATATCAATGAGCATATATTTATAGGGTTAGT
This sequence comes from Nesogale talazaci, assembly GCA_004026705.1. Taxonomy (NCBI): domain Eukaryota; kingdom Metazoa; phylum Chordata; class Mammalia; order Afrosoricida; family Tenrecidae; genus Nesogale; species Nesogale talazaci. The sequence continues at coordinate 18,140 of PVJH01018560.1, read as the reverse complement.
ATTAGGACAGCAGATGGGGATTGGACCTCCACTCAAGTACTTCCTCAGTGCAAGAACATTTTTTTTTCTATTAAATTGGGATTCCATGATGTGCATCTCCCTCACATGATCACCGAAAACAATTGTGTGCAAAAGCAGGGGGGTGAAGAAAGCTGATGGTGCCCGGGTATAAAAAGGTTTAAGGCTTGTAAGTAAACAAGCAGCCATTCAGCTCAGAAGCAACAAAGCCCACATGGAAGAAGCACACCAACTTGTGGGACCAAGAGGTGTCAAAGGGATCCATTATTGTGTTAGTCTGGGTAAGCTAGAGGAACAAATTTCATAGACACACCTATAGATATAGGGAAAAGGTTTATATGCAAGAAGAACAGGATATTGAGCCCAGTCCAGTTCAAAGTCATAAGTCCGATATTAACCCACATGCCCAAAATCAGTCTCTAAAGTCTTCTTCCGACTCATGAAGTCACAGGTCAGTGGGTGCAGAATCCCGGTGCTGGCAAGGGTCTCCAAGTGGCTCCTCGCTTCCAGGGCTCAGGGTTCATCAACAGCATCCCGTGGTGGCAGAAACAACTCATTGCTGGCAGAGGTCTCCATGTGGTCGCCCCAGCTTCAGAGGTCTGGCTTCATCAGGGCAAAGTCGTGTGGACTCTCCGCCGGCTCCTCCAACTTCTTGGATGCTGCCATCTTGTCTTGTCCGTGATTCATCGTCTCTGAGACTAACTCCCAACAACTGGGGAAGATAGCTTCTCATCTTCACAAGGGAAATATCGCAAGACTTCCCAGAAGTCTCAGGCGAAAGCCATGCCCACACGGAGGCCTCACTGGCTCTTCAATGGCTATCTCCAGATTAACAGACTAGACTCTACCCCTACATTTCAATCATAAAATTAACATAAGCACATGACTGCCACACATATCAAGCATCAAAGAACTAAAAATTATATCATTATAAATGAGGGTTAGGGTAGCCATTTTCTACCTATTCTTTTCAATGTCATAAATGTACTAAATATGATTTTTACATATACACATGCATCTCTATACAGACATATATAGCATACTCACTATACTTAACTATGTATTGAATACATTGTAATAATTTTAAAATTCAATGTCTTTCTAATTTAATACTATGATTCACCTATTTCTCAATTATTATTCTTAAAATTTTTTGATAAATATTTTTACCATTCCATTTCAACTTGGTTATTGTAATCAGAATCCTTTCTTTTCTTAAGACATTAGGATCTGATGCTGTAGACTTTCCAAGAGCTGCTCTACTACTGGTTTGGAGAAAATCACATTTTAATTCTAAACGGAAAGTTTCTGTTTGTTAATAACTACAAGACGAGGGGGTGAAAGCATGGCAAATTGTCCAGAACCATGATCCCCAGATCCATGGTGGTTTCAGAAATAATTCTTACCAGCTGGTTGCCATTTTTATTCTCAACAGTAGAAAATGCAACTAGTGAGTAACTGTTAGCTGTTGGAGATTTTGAACCCATTAAGTAGAAACTACATTTCTATATAGATATCTATATTTACAAAACACTATGGAACTATCTTGTACATCTTATTTGCTCCTTGAGAAAGCTTCTGATTAAGCCTAGTACTCTAGTCAGGAGGCATGGAATCCAAATTATTTATGTTTCTATTCCTCCAAGTAGTTTGTAAAAGACTGTTATTGAATGCTGTTGAATGGTTCTGATTCATGTGACAGGATCCCTGGAAAGTCAGGGATGAACAGCTCCCGAGTGTTTTCAGTCTGTAATCTTTATGGGAGTTGATTGTCAAGTCTTTTCTTCAATAAAACCACCGCTAGTGGGTTCAAACTGCTGACCTTTCCATGAGCAGCTGAGGACCTAACCACTGTGCTACCAGGACCTCTTGAAGAGATGTAGGCACTTTTGTTTTTCAACATGTGGATGTAAAAGAAATTTGGACCACTTGAGGATCGGCATCATAGAAAGAGAATCAGAGATGCTAGCTACTGTTTTTAAAAATGTTAAGGGAACTAAATGAGATCTGGACAGAACACTGTCAGTGCCCTTTCCATCATCACCTGTTTTGGTAATTGTGTCCACTTTGCCAGGGATAGTAAATCCTACTGCCTGGCCACTGCTTTCCTTCCCATATGCTCTCTGGAAGTCATTTTCTCCAGAGAGAAGCATCATCTTCCGTCCTCCTTGACCAGGGGTCGGCAAACTCTTGAGACAGAAGAGTCAATCCTGTCCTTCCTAACAAGTTTAAATCACTCAAAAGCCTTAACTATGTTTTTACAAACAAATGAAATCACCATGATCTGAAATAATAACCTTCAAAGGTTTTCAAGGTTACTTCAAAGCCACACATTCACACTGAAAGAGCAGCATATGGCTCACTAGCCAGAGTTTGCCAACCACTGCCCTTGACCCATAAAAGAAAGTCATTACTAGGCTTCTCAACACTATGGAACCATTCTCTGTGCCTCTTCTTCAAGGAATTGCCTGCCTGCTGTGTCACTTTCTCGTGGAATTGAGTCAGCTGATGGGCCATCAAGCCTTTTATGGTAAAAATCCATTTACACATGCCCATCTCGCTCAGTCTTTTAATCTCATTTTTATTTCTCTGTCAAACTTGTTGCTAGTCCACTGATAGGTGAGCAGAGCCATTGGGCACATGCTGGATAGAAGGCAACTATCTTAAAAACAAAACCAAACTCAAAACCTTGTTGGGTTTATGTAGACCTCTACCCAAGAGCACTGATTTGTGAAGAGAGGTTAGCAACAACAAATCTTGCTAGAATTATGATAGATGGAAATACCATGATGTCTCTTGATTGAAGCAGTGTGTGTTCTAGGAAAAGAACACTTGTAAAGAGGTATAATCTGACATTCCTCTTGAAAATTAATAACGAGCTTAAGTGTTTCTGTTATTTTCTGTTGTTAAATAGCTGATGATGAAAAATAGAAGGTTAAAAGCTGAATCAATAGGACTGCAAAAAAAAAAAAACAAATCAAACCAAAATTTAAACTTCCTGCCATTGAGTCAATTCTAACTCTTAGCAATCCTTTATAGGATTTCTAAGACGGTAAAGCTTTCTGGATACAGTCTCATCTTTCTGTGGTAGCTGGTGGACTTGAACCATCAACCTTGGTTTAACATTTCAGTACTCAACCCACAGCACCACAGGATTTCTTTGTGATACTGTCAGGTATAGTGTTATCATTTTGCTAAGCAGGGCTTTAACTGTGCTTTTGGATATTAATCCATGTAATCTTCATAACATCAAGGAATAGGTGCTATTATAATTTCCAGGGAAACAGAACCTGACAATTTTTAAGGGCCAAAAAACCAGCTAAGAATATGAGCAATGTTTCTTAATATGGAATTTTATTATTCAATATCAGTCATATTCTTTATGTATTGAAATTACGTATTATTCAAGTTCCAGGATTCTGAAAAGTCAAAGAATCAAGATAATCTCCCAACTATACCTGAATATTATTCATATAGATTCATTTTATGTTCTCAAAATCATCTACCCAAGATCATGAAGAGGTACTAAAATGTAGTCTTTTAAAAATCTCTTTTTAAAGAGAGTATTTATTAATGCTCTTCATTATGACACAGTTTTTCTATGGCGGGGCCTTGATATAAGTAAGTTATATTAGAAAAAGAAAAATACCAGTGGTAATATGATTTACAATCCTTGTATGACCACAAGGAGTCCTGGTGACATAGTGTCTAATGGATTGGACTGTGTTGTGGTCATGTACTTGATGTCAGTTTCATGATTGTGATGTAGGGGTGGGGTCTAGCCTGTTAATCTGGAGGTAGACAATGAGGCCTCTGTGTGGGCATGGCTTTCTCCTGAGAATTATGGGAAGTCTTGCCGCATTTCCCAATTGGAGAAGAGAGACTTGCATCAGTCTCTGAGACAATGAACTTCTGACAAGACGAGATGACAGCATGCTGATTGATCCTGATTCCTGGAGAATGGAGGAGCCTGAGGAGAGGCCACATGGGCTTGCCCTGATGGAGCCAAACCTCTGGGGCCAGAGAAACCCCATGGGGACTCACACCAGTGGTGAGATGCTTGGGAGGTGATGGGGAGACCCCTGCAAGCGCTGAGAGGCTTCTACTGCCACCAGACACACAGGATTCTGCACCCACTGGTCTGTGATTGCCCCAGTGTCATTGCACGTGCTTCATAAGTCGAAAGGAGTCATAGACCCGTGTTGGACATATGGGCGAATATTGTACTTGACTGGGCTGGGATGCTTTCTTAATGTTCTATTCCTCTTGTATATAAACCTTTCTCTTCTATCCATATTTATGTTTATGAATTTGTTTCTCTAGTCCACCCGGACTAACACAGACTGCTTACCACCAGGTAAGCCTTTCAAAATCGCTGGCTTCCCGGAGGGAGAAAGATGAAGCTGTCTACTCCTGCAAGGATTTACAGCCCCAGAAACCCACAGGGGTAGTTCTATTTTATCTTATCCAGTTGATATGTGTCAGAATTGACTCAATAGTAGTGATTGCAACAAGAGTGGGTCAGTAGTGCGTTAGGCTGTCATTTAAGAGCTGAGCATGTCGTGGTAATGCCATGCCACGGATATTATGCGAAGCACCCAGCTAGTAATGGCAATAATAGAGCCAATTAGAATGGATTCAGAAAATCACAGTGAAAATGACTATGGAAGGGCTGAGCCCCGGTGGCGTAGTGGTTGAGTGCGGGACCGCGGCCCACGGGCTTGGCGGTTCAAATCCAGCAGCAGCTCTCCAGGAGCAAGGCTGGGCCTCCCACTCCCACCAGAGGGCAGTGATGCCCCCAACAACAACATAAAAGCAAAAATATGACTATAGAATGAGAGATTCTAATAGGAAAAAATACTAATACTTGCATAAGAAAAGATCTTCAGACTGAATAAAAACATAAGATATTTCTGATTCAAAATCATTTTACATACATATTAGAATATTTTTACAACAGACTTAAATCTCCCAACCCCAGAGGGCAGTGATGTCACCCCAAAAACCAAAAAAAAAAAAAAGCAACCAAAAAAACTAAAACAGACTTAAATCTATTGCAATAAACAGACCAGAGTAGCTCTAACATGGATCAGTGAACTTAGTTCCAGTCTTCATTTCTGTATTTATCTCAGAAATACCATATAGATACTATACACAAGTGTCTACATAAATTTATAAAGAAGTAACTTACCAGGAGGATTTATTTTAATTTAACATCTTTGACTGGATGTCTCTTCAATCATAAGGAAGAAGTACAACTCATCACAGAATGTAGAGTGTAAAATCTGCATTTTTCTTTCAGTTTGTGGGGATAATGATAAGGATATTATTAACAATGAAAACTCATATTTTTCTTTTCTCTTGATGCACAGAGAAAATGTCTAAAATATTTAAAAGACATGAAAACATGTGCTTCTTTTGAATAAAAAACAAAATAATATTTTTAATTGATAAGTGCTTAGGTTAAGACTATTCTTTAGTCTACCTTATTCATTCCTCAGTTTGTTTTCTGACTGTGTTGTGCTAACTATGTTTCGCTAAGCAGTACCAAATCATTCTGAAAGCATGTGAGTTATAATTGCCTGAACAAATGTTATGCTTTAACTTAGCACAACTTGTAAGTTTGGTAAATAACGTTATGAAGAGAATGATCAGCTATACCAAAATGACATACCAGGAAATCTCAAAACTTTATCTTCTGAGTATTGGACTCCAAAGTATAGAGATTAGAGATGGCAAAGATGTTATTTCAGTAAAGGAAGCAGAAATATAATTCAAATGTTACATTTAATTTAAAAATATTTAAATATAACTTCATATATAATTCAAATATGAACAAGTCCTATAAAAGTGTTATTGGGAAGAATTAGGGAACCAAAATCATTTGCAGTTTGAAAATTAATCATCATATATTAGAGATATGTTTATAGATGCCTTTGAGATGGCTGAGCTTTTAATCTATTTTGTCTAATGTAAACCAAGTGTAATCTGACCTGTTTTTCCATACTAGCCAGTGAGAAAAGTATGCAAGGAACCAAGTTTAATTGGTTATATGTACTCACTTTGACTTATCCAATGATCAGTTTACTGGAACAGAATTACAATAGTGTAAAGAACAGCATGAAATTATTATTGGGGGCAGATTGTTAATCTTCATTAACAAACAATACCTCTGACCCCCCATAAAAACACATCCAAACCAAAGCAAACTAAACATTTAAGGACTTAGAAACCCAAACTTTACTTCTCATTGATATGCCCATGTCTACTTTGGGTTGGCTGGGGCTTTCAGTCTCTTGGATCTAGATGGATGGAAAACCACTCATCAGGGCACTGCCCATCTCACAGTGGGGGGCAAATAGAAATATGGTGGCTTATGATCTGCCTTTAAAACTTCACCGAGAAATGACACATGCCACCTTCTTGTCACTTCTTTTTGACCAAAGCAACTCAGATGGCTAAACCTGTTGTCAAAAGAATGGTGATGAAGAATCTTCCCAAGAGAAGTGGATATCAGGCTGCTACAAGCAAAGATCTTACCTCTTCTGACTTTAGTTTTATCTGATTGACCCTGGTTCGTTGCTGCAGTGCATGGGTTACCTCATTATTTAATCCTCTGACTACCCACCTGTTTGCTCTTGATCCTGATATGAATATATGGCTCCTCCCCTTTCCTGCATATTCCTGGAGGTTTACTCTATGATGAAGCCAGAACCATTTCATTATATCCTGCTTTCTTATATTGTTGTCTAAACAACTTTATAAAAATAAATAGAAAGTATATATGAGGTCTTGGGAAAGTTATGAAGCATGTAGTTACCTCTTAAGATTACTTTAAGGATTAAATGAAGCAATATACTATGAAATGATTGTGTATTTCATTGATATAACACATGTATACATACACACAAACAATTAAAAAGTATGTATCAGAGACATTGTGCAATTTTTCTACTACAAATTGGAATCATAAATGTATTGAGTCCACAACAAAGACAGGGACACTCACTGCTTTATAATGTATCTGCATCCTGTAGTATATTTTGAGCTTCTAAACTTTGCTGCTAAGCTGTTGGCATGTATGCCCATCACACTAGTTTTCACTCTGGTCTCTCATTTCCCGGTCATCATCTCATTCCACATCATTCTGTAGGTTTAGCTCACCTTTGTTGATCATCAAGAAGTTCACTTCAATGCTAATGATTTCAAATAGAATCTAACTTGACCGAGTTAAATTTCTCTTTAAAGCACACATGGCTTTATAATTGAAGGGTCAAAGTATTCCATAAAATGTGTTTTGAGTTTAAGAACCCAGGACTGCTAACAACCATTTGAGTCGCAATGAAATCAACATGTGTGGCAAAGATTTGCCTGCCCTGGTAACCAGCAGTGCATTTGTGCACCAATTCTGACCTTACGTATTGTGGAATTATAACAAAAGAGAATAGGACTGTGAACTGCAGTTCAGTTCTCAAAATCTTTTTCTGAACAAAAGGGAGAAAACTTGGCATGAAAATAAATGAATATCAATGATATCATATATTTGAGTCCACTTTTCTCCAGAGTTCTAATTTCTTATAATCTGAGTACTACCCTTTGGATTTTTCTTGTGTCTCCTGCTAAAGAAATATTTTCCTTATGGTGGAAATCTAATTATTTCTTTCCATATAATTGACATTTTCTAGTTGCACGAGGCCAAAGCAGAGCAACTAAGTGTTTGGGTGGTGTGTGCTTTGAAAGCAATGGTATGGGTGAAAGAAGCCTTTAATAAGGGTCATTTCCTTATGTGTCTGGGGACTTGCAGGTCTATGTTGCTTGAACAAACCCTCTCAGTGAAACAGTTTGCAAATTAAGCTTTTGGAAAATGGAATGATTTCTCTTCATGGCCTTCCAACCTCAGAGAAGTTTTAATGCATGTTTGTTGTTCACTTCTGATTGATTTGTAACCGTCTGACCCGTTTTTCATCTTTGAAATGGTTTGTCTTCGAAGAGAACAAAAAAATTAAAAGACTAAAGGGCATTATTATTCCCTTTATAGAAACTTGAGAGAGTGAGTGCTTTCGGAAAGTAAGATATTCTTTTTCCATTGATAGTCCTCTCCCTCAGCTGATTGCCTTCATCAATAGATCTTTTCATCATCTCTCCTAGGCGATGCTCCTTTGAAGCAAATGTACAAAGAAGAGTCTGTGAGCAATGTGAGGGATCACGCTGTAGGCTTTTCCCTTTGGATGGAGGCCCAGCTCAATGCTAAGTCTCATGGCATGAATGCTGGATAGGCCAATACTTCACTGCTGTTGGAGGTGGGGTAGGCCTGAGAAATCTTTCTGACATGCCACGGACTCTTATTGGATGTTGGTAAACGTAGGAGACCAGAGAAGTTCCACCCACTTGACACTGACATGGCCACTCTCACCTTTTCCTGTGTCGTTCCCATGGCAACTTGGCGCATTGTTGGTTTGGGGTATTCATCTTGGTATATCATGTTCAATGGTAGCCGAGGATTCTGCCTCCAATGTATTCGCTCCCTGATTTATGAAAGAGAGCATGACTGAGAGAGCATAGAATTTGTAAGTAGCAATTAGAGGAGCAGAAGGAAAACTGTGCTAAGATTGATTTTTGCAGTGAGGGACAGTTCATGGAGAGGGTTTGGGGCCCTTTGGCTGGCGGACCAGATCCCTAATTTAATCAAGTAAAATGGCAGTGTGCCTTTTACCTTCTGTCCATTCTGACAAAGGTAATTTAGAACGAAGCTTTTAGATGCGTGTGGGCTGCCGCCACCAGGATTTATGTTTTCTGAAGGAGCTACAGTCGCTGATGTCTCCTCAAGCTGATGGAGAGGCAATAGGAAATGAAACAAGGGCTCAATCTCTAAGTAACGAGAAAAAGTGGTGTTGATTTAATGGGGCAGTAAGAGTCCGCTCTCCACTTGTGAGTCTGTGTGTCTAATTTAGTGTCTCCCCAGATCGGTACTTCCGCACAGGAAACCAGGGACACATTACCCCTGTTATCGGTTTCCTTGGAAGCTTCACAGTTTCAGTGCCTAGCCCATCCTGAGCCAGAGCCAACGGGAGATCTCTGACTGATTAGAATGATCCTCATTTGCAAACTAATGAGGCAGGGTCTGAGGAGAAAGGGTATCTACTGGTCCAGGACTTTAGTACACATTGTGTTTCATAGAGCATTTTAAACTCTCTTCCTTCTTTATAGAAAATCTTTTACTCAAGTTTGAAGGCGAACACTTTGAGTCACAAAGCAGGTTACTACAACATATTCTTCCTCCATCAACATCCCTTCCAGCACATTTATAAGCCTAATTAAACTGTAGAGACAGGCACCCCAAACCAAAGGCCTATCAGTGCCATTGAGTAGGTGCCAACTCCTGGTGACATCGTATGGCAGAGTAGATCTACCCCTGTGTGTTTCTGAAGCTCTAAATCTTTATGGGAATAGAAAGGCTCATCTTTCTCCCACAGAGCGGCCGGTGGATTTGAACTACTGACTTTGGGGTTAGCAGCTTTACTCATAATCACCACACCACCAGAGCTGGATACAGACATGAAGCCTAATGATTATGAGGCCGTGTCCCTGGACAATAGTAGACACTTGTATAATAGAGGATTAAATCTGTGTAAATTGCTTGGAAAGAGGCGGCATCTCTTTTAGCAGGTTGGAGGTGAGTCAGTGAAGACTTCGTGAAAAAATGAAAGGAGAAAAGAAAATGTCAGTCGAGGAGAACCAATGCGGATACAAAGACAAGAATAAGCAATGCAGTTTCCTGTTGAGAACCCTGTGCAGTGGCTACGCGTTGGGCCACTCACCCAGTTCAGCATGTTGTCAGTACTTTGAAACCACCAGTCGGCTCTGTACGTGCACGATGGGGTTTTCTACTTCCCTAAACATTTATAGTCTTGGAAACCCACACAAGGTCTGTTCTATGCTATGAGGTTGCTGTGATGGAATAGACTATGACAGTGAGTTTGGCGGACAAAAGATAGCATTAACCTTTCCATAATACTAAACCGAATTACCATACTGGCTGGCTGTTGTGCAGGAAGATAGAGTTCTAGATCTAAGATGTGGCCAGGACCTATGGTGGCATAGTGGGTTACACAATGAGTTGCTATCCTGCAGGTTCAACAGTTCAACGCCACTGGAAGAGAGCAGGAAGGATGTGGACCCCAAACCCTCTACATTCATGAAAAAATGCATTTTTCAGCAGGAGGTAGCCTGAAGGACTGCCGACATCCCATGTTCCCCAATGATTTGGGTCCCTACTCCTTCCGTGGGCAATGACAGGCAGATAGATGGAGGATAAAAACGTAATTGTCTCCATCAAATGCCTACCCTACAGTGGAAATTAGCTGGCCATGCCACAGTAAAGGGGCTGAGAAGGAACCTGGTACTCATTAGACACCAATGGGGACAGTCCCAAGCAGACCACGCTCAGACCCTGGGTGCAATATGTTGCACAGGTGTGCCTGAACTTGGCCACTAATTCATCCCCAACTGAGCCTGCACTGATGAAGACCATGTGGGTGCAGGAGAGGTCAACCATTACAGGTCAACTTCACAGGTGTGTTGAAACTTAGTCAACAAGATTCGTGTAATACTCTCAACCACGCCCTCTCAAGCAATGGGAGGGGTTAAAATCAGGGCCCAGAGGCAGTCTGCTGTGGGCTGTGCTCTCTGGTTCCCCCAAGCTCTTGTTCCATTACTCCTTTCCGTGGCTTCTTGCACACCCTGGAAGTGCCATCTTCAGTTGAGAACTCTTGCGTGGTCCCAGTGAGACCTTGCACACTTTCTGGAAGTAGCATGCACTTTTTAAGACTCTAGTACCTGAAACTTCCCTCTTATTCATAGAAAACCTGGATTTAAGAACGTGCTTCTGCCGTGTGAATTCTTTCAGTGTGGAGAAACAAGTATTGAGGTAAATTATCCCAGACATCTAACAATTTCTTGTACAGAGGTGACAGTCCTGTTTTTAGATACCTTTTAACTTTTATTGAGGTGTTTCTGTGTCCCTGTTGGGTAAGACTTGATTCCAGGGATAAAAAGGAAGCGATTTGCTCTGGTTACAAAAATAACAATAATGAAATGACAGCCTCGTAAACCTGACATAGGGTTGCTGCAAGTCAGAGTCAACTTGATAGCAGTGGAGTTTATAAACTTTGATTGCTTGGGTCCTGGTCAACTTCGGTGGAGAGTCAGCATGATAATAAATCATGCTTTATGCATTGGGCTGCTAAGTCAGCAGTTCAAAACCACCAGCCTCTCTAAGGAAGAAAAAGATGAGGCAGCCTGCTTCTGTAAATATCTAATCTTAACCACCTTCAGGGAGCGTTCTACTCTGCTCTCAAGGGCCACTATGAGCTGGAATGTATGCAATGGCATTGAGTTTTGTTGTTTTATATGTTAATTAAAAGATGTCATAACTTTTTGCAATCGCCTATGCTTACAGTGTTTGTATTTGTTTATCTCGTGAACTGTGATGATATCACCTTTTTTACTCAACAACGCTACAAAAGTAACAAAAGCACTCAGAGGACAGGCCTTGTCTGCAGTTTGATGTTTCCTTAAGGTCTTGCCACCACTCTAGAATAAGTTTTTCCCTCCAATCTGTATGTTCTTCAGTGGTGAGGGGCACACCAGGCACATCATTGTTTTCAAGGATACATGGAACTGTGACTGTTTAGGGCCACAAGAAAAGAAGAAAATATTAAAGTAGAAGAAAGAGGAAAATAGAAAAAATCAGGTCCTTGATGAGTTACTCAATCAACTCAGCTGTGAGATCTGCCTTAACTCCAGCTACCCTAACTTATAAATCATTGCTATTGTTTAAGTCAATTTTAATTGTTTTCCTTTATTCACATTGAAAATAACCCTGATTAACTCAGACACCTGGTCACAATCTAGATGTTATTGAGCAGAATGTTAACTGCCACAGAGAGTCAGGTAGGCATCGCCCTCACAATTGGAGGCAATTAGAGTTCTGCCTCTGCCACCTTGAGGGAATAGATAGTTGGGGGAGAAGAAGGGAATGAAGAAAACAAGTTCAATAATGGCAGTCAATTTCGTCTTTGTCTTGTTTGTTATTGTATCCTCAGTATCTGGAAATTGCATAGAACACACCCAATGGAGGCTGGAGTATGAATGAATACGAAAACATTCAATGCATATTTCTTATCTAAGAAGGGTGATTAGGCGAGACTAGGGGAAGGGTGGTAACAGGCTAAACGACTGGAAGTTTGAATGAAAATAATTTACAATTGACATATTTTTGGTTTGGCAAGATCCTAACAGTAATTAGAAAAAAATACAGGAAATTGTAAGACATTAGGAGGGGTTGGAAAATGTGAAGGATAGGCCAAGATTTTTTTTTTTGAGAAGGCAGGAACAAAGAAAAAATCTGCAAGTTTTCAAATGGGAAAAGAAAAACATTAAAATCTACTTGGAGAGGCAGAGTAGAACGGACAATCTGGAACCAAAAAAATGGTGGACTAACTGCTATAGGCCACAGAGAGGAGTGGCTGCAGTGAAGAATTTTGATGTAATTCCTATGGTAGATGGTAGAAGATATTTGAAGATTTATTAGTATTCAGAACACATACTCAGGTATGTGCATGTGTGTACAAGCAAAACAAAGCAAAATATCCGAAGAAGCTCAAATACAGTAAAGATAAAGAGGAGAAGAAAGAAGGTCAAGTTGTAAATTTTAAAACGTGCATAAATGGATATAAATAGTGATAATTCAAAAAGGAATGTAGGGCTGAGTCCCAGTGGCATAAATGGTTGAGTGTGGGACTGCAGCCCGTGGACTTGGCGGTTCAAATCCAGTGGTGGCTCTCAGGAGCAATGCTGGGTAGATCCCACTACCACGAGAGCAGTGATGCCCCCCAAAACAAACAAACAAACAAAAAGGAATGTAAAGTTTAAGAGCTAACTAATAATGGTTGAAACAAAAGGGTTATACACAGAAGGCAAAATATAGATATTGAAGCTCACAGAAAAACAGAGATGTTAATGAAGTTGAGAAAGGAGAGTCATGCTAAAGCCTTTACCACCAAATGGGTCAGTGGAGGAAGGAAATCTGAGTGTTTACTTGTCATTTGGGGGAAACACTGCTTTGAATATGCTGCAAAGGCCTGAAGCTACCTTTAATTGAGTGATTATAAATGAAAGATAATTTAGAGTAGGAAATCTTGGTAATTCTGATTTCTTCTTGCTGTTTTGAGGTCCAAAAAGTGTGATCATAACTTCTATAAATCTCAAAGGACAGACCAGGTCTTCAAACACAGTGAGTGGATTATGTTGTGTGGAAAAAAGCTCAATTAGCTAAATATACTCCTTAGAGGGGATATTAATTTTCTCTCTCTCCAGTCTCAAGAGGAATCCAGCCAAAATGCTGGCTTTTTGAATGAGAACCCTTATGGGGGATTCATGAACAGGAGAGCCACAGGTTCATTTACAGAGGGTTGCCCGGATGATGAGGTTGATGTGGATGAGCACACTGAAAACCTGTGCTTAAATTTAACTCCTGATGACACACTTTTTGAAAAATCTAAGTGGGTAAGTATAATTTCCTGTAACAAATGTTTCCTCTGACTTGTGGGCTTCAGAAACTTTCCTGCAAAAAGTTACATTCCTTGGTGATTAGATCAAAAGGTTAGTTAAGCAGTTGAATATTAAAGACAGCAGCTTTAATCATGCAAATGAGGAACAGGACTTCTATAGATCCAAATGTAAAGATAGCAAGGGCCTCTTTTGGCTCGTTTTTCCCCCCTGAATAAGCTTTCTTGCTCTCTGGCTTTTATTTGGGTTCCCCTAGAGCAGCGTTTTCAACCTGTGGGTTGTGACCCATTTGGGCATTGAAAGACCCTTTCAGAGGGGTCGCCTGATTCCTAACAGTAGCAAAATGACAGTGATGAAGTAGCAACCAAAATAATTTTATAGTTGGGGTCACTCCACATGAGGAACTGCATGAAAGGGTCTTAGTATGAAGAAGGTTGAGAACCACTGCACTGAAAAGAGAGGTAGGGGGTGACACTAGGAGGGAAGCGAGTGTGGATTGAGTTGAAGTGTGAGTCTTCATTCCCTTTCTCCCTTCTTGCCCTTCTCTGTGGGTTGGCTGTTTGTTCTTGGACTCATGAACTCTGGGTACCCCCCTTTTCTCTACACATTTCTCTTCAGCAGTCAATCCCTCCCATTCCTCCTGACCGGGAGGGAGGTGGTCATGGCGCTGGAGCTCTGGAAAGGTCTTAGGCTATTCTTCTCTGTTTGAAATTTTGCATATAGACTCATGATTTAGTTCTCCTCACTTGTGCATAACATTTCTTATTGGTTCTCTCGTGATAGAATTAGTTTAAACTTTGCCTTCTGTATCTTGTTCAGAAGTGCAATTTCAACACAGGATTGAAAAGTTTTTTTCCTTCTTGTAATGTATGACAACAAGGTTTTCCTCACCCAAAGGATTCTTATCAAATACCACTGGATCTTCCATTTTTGTTATCAGGCCATTCAGAGACATTAAAGTTGCATAATTCCTATTTGAACACTGGTGGCATCATTGCACTAGCAACCTCAAGACCAGTGGTTTGAACCAGTCAATCTGCAAGAAAAAGATCAGGCTATATCTATGCTGGTAAAGATGTCTTCAAACCTAGCCAAAGGGCAGTTTTACTCAGTCATCTGGGGTAGCAGTGAGTCCGAATCTACTCTGATTCCTAGTGTTTTTATAAATTGATAATCAGGGGCAATCCAATTATGGTGTGGGTCTTATGGTCTATGTGCTTACTGACTGTGTGGGTTCTGAGGTTTATACCCATTTTTCTTTAGCCTGTGGGATTAACGTTTTGGTATGTTCTTTAAGAGCATCCTGAGGGCCGAGCCCTGGTGGTGTAGTGGTTGTGTGCGGAACTGCAGCCCACAGGGTTGACGGTTCAAATCCAGCAGCAGCTCTCCAGGAGCAAGGCTGGGCTTCCTACTCCCACCAGGGCAGTGATGCCACACACAAAAAAAAACCCAAAGCAAAACAAACAAAAAACCCAAAGCAAACAAAAGAAATGTGAAAGGCAAGCTACTGAATAAAAGGGTCTTTGCAATTTTAAGGGCATCCTGAGCAGGTCTTTGTGACAATTGGTATCACTTTGTTCTCACGAGGTTGAGAGGCTTGGTGCAAGCTCCCTGAGGTTACAAGAAGATATGTACATGTACACTCTAAAGGAGAGGGATATCTTACATAGTACATTGGTGGAGACTCTACTCATCTATGCAATGATACCTTTATGGACATGTGGAGATTTGAACCTCTAGGCAGGGGTCCTCAAACTTTTTAAATAGGGGACCAGTTCACTGCCCCTCAGATCGTTGCAGGGCCGGACTATAGTAAAAAAATACCCCAAAACTATGAGCAAATTCACTGTGGGCCTGTAAGGAGTTGGTTGTTATGCAGAACAGCAGCGGTGGCAAAAACACCTGGCAGGCCGGATAAATGTTCTCGGTGGGCCGCATGTAGCCCACGGGCCATAGTTTGAGGAGCCTGCTGTAGAGGGGGAACTCGAAATCCTCTTTTGCTCTCAAACCTGCTTGCCTTTAATCTAGTTGATGATAAGTATTACTTGAACTCTGAGCAAACCCTGAAGAGCTTGATGGAAGATAACCAACTGCTGGTGAGGAACAACCTGACAGCCTCACAGGAAAATCTCCGAGTAGCTCTTTTGAATATTAATCCTCAGGCTTGGCTCATGTAGAAGAAAAACTGCTGCCAATACAAGACACTGAATAAACTCTGATTGGGATACTGTCTCTTCCTGACAGAAAACAGATGTTGGAAAATTTCTGTACCTTATTTTGGGTCACCTGATTAGTGTTGTGCTCCTATGTTCTGGCATCTTTTCCCCAGAAACCCTGCCAGAAAACAGACAGGTAAGACAGGAAAGCACAGGTGATTCATTCCAATGCCCCGCCCTCATCAGGACATTGTTTGGATATGAAAGCATCACAAAGAGGCGAAATGAGGCATCCTAGTGGCAACGTTCTGGTGGATAAACTTTCCTGTGGCCAATATTTAATCATGACTTGATGATGTGAGACACAGTATCTCAAAGTTTCTGGTGTCCTGGTCATAAGTCAAAAGGGTATTTGAAGGGCTTTGTTTCAGCTTTCGGATTCTTTCACACGGTGTGCCATGCTAATGGGGCATTGCAAGTGTCAACTTGAAAAGGCCTTTTGTGGTCCTGGTGGCACTTTGTCTTTAGTGTCACCCCCAGAAGCATACCATGTCTGTAGGAACCGCAACTTGCGATCAGACGCATTTTAATGCATACCGTTAGTCTGTTCACAGTTCTGCTGCTGCTATTGGCTCGACGGCCTATTTTTGATTTCTAAAAACATTCCCTAACCTCCTCGTGGTCTGAAACACTAGTGTGGATCCAAGTTCCAAAGACAGAAGATCCTCCTTTCATGGTGTCTATCTGGGAGCGTGGAAGAGATAGAGTTTTGTGTTGCTGGCCAAAGGAAACGCTTTAAGCCGTGGTTGCTCACCTTTGGAACCCTGGAGGCTCTTGAGCAATGCTTTCTGAAACTCTTGTTCGGTAGTTGCCAGTTGGCTGAGCTAGAAAAACAGCAGGACGATGCATTTCCCTCAGAGAAATGGGATGCTTTTTTGGCAGGTAGTAGATAATTATTCATCATTCTATTCTTGCCGAGGGGAAACATTAATTTCTGATTTAGCAGATGGAGGATATGGGGGTATGAATGAAAAGGAAATTGGCCCAGGTCACAGAGCTGGGGAAAGGTACCAGAGACCTTATTTCATGGTTAAGTTGAACAGTTTGGGCTACTGGATACTCCCATTTCTGTTGACTATTGGAGCAGCGTCCAAGGAAGATGAGCCCCTTTGCCTTGGCATCCTCATTTCAGGAGTGAATGGATACACAGGACGGAATCCATTTGGGGCAGAAGTGTTCCAGCAGTTCTCAAGCTGTGCATTCTTTCTTCTTTCCTGGAAACTCAGCACACACATTTATCCCATTAGTGGTAGAAGGACATGTCCTGATTACCTTCCAGATCACATGATGTATGTCAGTGGGTTGGAGCAGTGGTGGTAATGAATTCTTCTCTGTTTAGGCTGTGGGTGTCTTTAAGGGTCTTGGGAATCCGAGAATGGCCACATCATACACAATTTCACCTCTTTCTGTAGCTTCAGCTCAGCTATGAGTCTCTAATTTAAACAAACATCTTAGAGCCTAATCCAAACTGCAGAGTCCTAAAAAAGGAGATTGTAATGATTGTTTCTTTCTTTCTTTTTTTGTTTTATGGGCATCACTGCTCTCTGGTGGTGGGAATAGGAGGCCCAGTCTTTCCTCCTAGGGAGCTCCTGCTGGTATTGAACCTCCAACCCAGTGAGCCGCAGTCCTGTGCACAACCACTACACCGCCGCAGCTCAGCCCATAGTGATTGTTTCTTAACATTTTAGTGCTTTTGTGCTGACTCCCCTCAATTGTACTGTGACTGTGATTGTTAATTGTGCATCAGGTTGACACATAAAAAATACAGTTTTTTAAAGTTAGATATAAGATCACAATAATACCCAGGTTTCTACTCCAAGGTATAAACAGAGACTCAAATAGACACTAATATACCTGTGTTATACCAGTCTTATTCACAACATCTAAAAGATATAAAGAACTCCTATATTCTTTAACAGATGACTAGATGAATAAAATGTGGTATATATAAACAATGCAATTCTCTTTGATCATAAAGGAAAATAAAGATCTGATACATACTTTTGAAAACATATTGAATGAAATAAGCCAGCCAAAAAGGACACATGCTATGTGGTTTCACATATAAGGAAATATCTAGAATAGGCAAATTCATAGAAACAACATAGATTAGAGGTTATCAGAAGCAGAGAGTATGGCTATGCTCCAGGGAGATGTTATTCATGGGTTTAATGCTGCTGCTTGGAGATATGGAGAGTTTTGGAAGCAGATAGTGGTGAAAATGAACACTAGACATGCCATTAATTCCCCCAAATTCTGCACTTAAAATAGTTAAAATCATAGAATGTTTTTAATGTATTTTTTACCATAAGAAAAAAATATTTTGGGAGGGGAAAA
>PVJH01018559.1:8408-44973 GCA_004026705.1 Nesogale talazaci | reverse complement strand
TTTTGGCATCACTGCCCTCTGGTGGTGGGAGTAGGAGGCCCAGCCCCACTGCTGGAATTGAACCTCCAACCCAGTGGGCCGCAGTCCCGCGCACAACCACTATGCCACTGGGGCTCAGCCCCCAAAAGGTTCTTTATGAGTTAGAATGTCCTGAGTAATTTAATTATAAAAAAGAAATAGAAAAAAATGAATTAAAATGGACCTGATTGCAGTGAGTATTTTTATTATTTTTTTTTTTAGGCATCACTGCCCTCTGGTGGTGGGAGTAGGAGGCCCAGTCTTTGCTCCTGTGAGCTGGACTTAAACCTCCAACCCAGTGGGCCGCAGTCCTGCGCACAACCACTACACTACCGGGGCTCAGTTGAGTATTTTTTTTTTTAATAAGTGAAAAGATGGTTTCATGGTCATGGTTTGAAAGACTTAATACTGTTAATAAGTTGATATGATCCAAAGTTATCTATCGATTCAATGCAAGTCTGATAAAAATTCCAGCAACTTTTACAGAAATAGGAAAAACAAACTTTGACTTGATGTGGTATGGTAGTTATATCATCTGTTGTCAATTTGAGAGGATTACAAGTGAAGGGGTGGAGTCTAGGCTGTCAATCAGGTCATCACCAATGAGGTCTCTGTGTAGGATTCTAGAATTCCCGTATTCCTCCTTGGAGGTGCAAGACGCTCACTACCTGTGAGACATCCCTTAGGAGAAGCCACATGGACCTACCCTGATGCCGCTCTGGTTGCTGGAGAAGCCATGTCAGCACTGAGATGCTTACAAAACCATGGATCCCCAAGACTTCTCCCACCCAGGGGCCTGTGACCTTCCTGTACTCAGTGGCATTGCACATGCTTCTTGAGTCTGAAGAGGACTTTATAGATTGGTATCAGACATACAAGCTAATATTGGACTTAGGGACTTGAACTGGACTGGGCTGGGATGTTTTCTCTCTCTCTCTCTTTTTTTTTTTTTTTTTTTGGTTTTTGGGGCATCACTGCCTTCTGGTGGTGGGAGTAGGAGGCCCAGCCTTGCTGCTGGATTTGAACCTCAAAGCCAGTGGGCCACAGTCCCGTGCACAACCACTATGCCACCAGGGCTCAGCCTTGATATTTTCTCAATATTCAATTGCTCTTGTCTCGTCTATAAAGCTCTTTCCTATACACATATGAGTGTCTCCATGACTTTGTTCTCTAGCCTACCTGGACTAGCACATATGGGATGGCAAGAGGCCCCAGATAGGTGAAAAAATGTTAAAGTGAGAGACAAAATAGGACTCCCAATGGTTTATCCTGTTTCTCCATTCCTCTTTTTGTCTCTTACCTCCCTCTTGCAAGACACAATCTTCCCCTTCCCCCAAGCTAATACCTGACCACTACCAGTGTATTACTTCCCCTACTATCTTTGACACCCCCACCCCTGGTAACCATCAAAGTCAGATTCTTTTAGCATGAAAACCTTCACCTTGATATTTTCTCCGTAACAATGATCTCATACAACAATGGTCCTTCTGTGATTGATTGACTTCACACAACATGATGTTCTCCAAATCTACCCATGTCCTGAGATATTTCACAGATCCATTATTATTCTTTAATAATGCATAGTATTTTGTTCCCCAAACTCAAAGAATTTTTCAAACAACGTGGTATGTGTGCTGTAGCAAAGTGTGGGAAAGAAACTCGATGGTGCCTGACTTCATTCAGAAAGAATACCATCTTCCTGACATGATCACTGAAGACAAAGCAGGTGCATAGGCAAATATGGTGGAAAAAGCTGATGGTGTCTGGCTATCAAAAGATATAGTGTTTGGAGTCTTAAAGGATTGAAGGTAAACAAGTGGCCCTCTAACTGAGAAGCAACAAAGTCCACGTGGAAGAAGCACACCAGCCTGTGTGATCATGAGGTGTCAATAGGATCAGGTGTCAGGCATCAAATAACAAAAAATTATCATTGTGAATGAGGGGAAGGGTGGAGTGGGGACCCAAAGCCCATCTGTAGGCAACTGGACATCCCCTTGCAAAAGGCTGCAGGAAGGAGAGGTGCCAGTAAGGGAGCAGTGTAGCACTGATGAAATATACAACTTTCCTCTAGCCCATTAATGCTTCCCCACCTCTCCCACCCCCCCACCCTCACCACTATCATGATCCCAATTCTACCTTACAAACCTGGCCAGACCAGAGGATGTACACAGGTACAGATAAGAACTGGAAACACAGGGAATCTAGGACAGATAACCCCTTCAAGACCAATAATGATAGTAGTCATTATTACATAGGAGAGTTAGGGGAAGGTGGGGTAGAAAGGGGGCACCGATCCCAATGGTATACATATAACCCCCTCCCCCCCCTAACCTCCCGGGGATGGACAATAGAAAAGTGAGTGAAGAGAGACGCTGGACAGAGTAAGACATGGCAAAGAATGTTACCAACATATGTACAAATAAGCTTGATACAATTGTTGTATGGATCATCCTAAGAATTGTAAAAACCCCAATAAAAGCATCAAAATTTAAAAAATAATTTACAAATTATCAGGGGTTCCAGAGGGAAGAAGGGAGGGAGGGAGGGTGGGGTGGAAGTGCAGAGAAAATGATAAGCTGATGACAAGGGCTCAAGTAGAAAGAAAATGTCTTGAAAATGATGACAACAAATGTACAAATATGCTTGACACAAAGGGTGGATGGAATGTGATGAGTTGTACGAACCCCCAATAAAAGGATTTAAAAATAAAAATAAAATAATTATGCCCCCCCCCAAAAAAAAAAAAAAAGAAAGACTAGCGTCTGGGGTATTAAAGTTTGCCTTAAAACAAGGGGACATCTAAGTGAGGCACCAACAAACATGAAAGAAGCCCAGCAACCATATAAAGTCCAAATCCATAGGACAGAATGGTATCAGAGCTCAAATTGTGTATTTGTCCAGGTAGACTAGAGAAACAAATTCAGAAGCACGCATATGTACATAAGGGAGAGGTTTATATACAAGAGGAATGGACATTGAGAAAGCATTCCAACCCAGTCCAGTCCAAGTCCATAAGTCCCATATTAGCCCATATATCCAATACCAATCTGTTAGTCCTCTTCAAACTCACAAAGCACATGCAATGATGTCAGGACAATCACAGACCAGTGGCGGTAGAAGCATCTCAGCGCTGGCAGGGGTCTCTCTGTGGCCTCCCAAGCATCTCAGTACTGGAAGGAGTCTCCACGTGGCTTCTCCAGCCCCAGAGGTCCGCTTCCATCAGGGTAAGTCGACTCCTCCAGGGCTCAGGGTCTATCAGCATGCTGCCATCTTGTCTTGTCATCTACAATTTCTCCCAAGGACTCAGCTGTAAGTCTTTCACATCCATGGGGGAAATATGGCTAGATTTCCCAGAATTCTCAGGAGAAAGCCCACACCAGGGGTCTCATTGGCTATCTCCAGACTGACAGGCTAGATTTCACCCCTACACTCCCAATTATGGAATCAACTCAAGTACATGACTGCCACAAATTGTGAGCACCTGGTTTACAGAAGGCAATGGATGACAGTGGAAACCCAAAATCCATTTGCAGGGTTCACACATAGATTAAGCCTCCATAAATCCCCTCTGATCATAGCTGAAGGATGGAACTAGCTTTGTTCTGAGACGGGAAATACTGTACTTATTATGGTAGATGTAGGTAGGTCAAAATGCAACCACTTACCATTTGATCTTCCTGTGACCAACTTTAACAAAGACAGTGAAGGGGAAGTGCACGTGAGCCCCCCTGAGCGTGGCCCCCCTGAGCGTGGCCGAGGGCCATGCAGAGCCTTGTGATCATGACACACAGCCATCAGAGAGTGGCTGTAGCTGATGCAATGAGGTGAAACTGGAAGACCTTATCGTTTGATCTCCCTTTTGACCCACTTTAAATGTGTTCTAGTTTTTAATGTTTTCTGCTTTCTTCTTCATTGAGATTTGTCTTTGTTTTACTTTGTCAATGTTTCAGTGTTTTTCTGTGTTGTTCTGTATGTTTCTCTGTATATGAAATCCAGGATAGGGAAATCTATACAGACAATAAGTGGATTAATATTTTATTAGGAGTATGGCAGGGGGGTTGAGCCCTGGTAGCCTAGTGGTAGTGTGCGGGACTGTGGCCCACAGGGTTGGCAGTTCAAATCCAGCAGCATCTCTCCAGGAGCAAGACTGGGCGTTCTACTTCCACCAGGGCAGTGATGCCACACACACACTAAAAAGAGAAGTATGGCAGGAAGATGGGTGGGGGGAGAGGAACTAACAGCAATGAGTAGAAGACAAGGTTATAAATTGATTATTGTGATGATTGTACACCCCTTCTTAATAACTGAAATATTGGATTATATGATATATGAATTATATGCCAGCAAAACAAATTTTTAATCATTTTATTGGGGGGGTTTACAGCTTGCATCACAATCCATACATCCATCCATTGTATATATATTGCCATCATCATTTTCAAGACATTTTCTTTCTACTTGAGCCCTTGGTATCAGCTCCTCATTTTTTTCCCTCCCCCCAAATCATTTTTTTTTTGGTGGGCATCACTGCCTCTGGTGGTGGTGGGCGCTATCCAGTGCTGCTCCTGAGAGCCACCGCCGGATTTGAACTGCCAAGCCCGCAGGCTGCAGTCCCGCACTCAATCACTTATGCCACTGGGGCTCAGCCCCCACATCATTTTTTTGGGGGGTGGCATCACTGCTCTCTGGTGGTGGGAGTAGGAGGCCCAACCCCACTGCTGGAATTGAACCTCCGTCCCAGTGGGCCGCAGTCCCGTGCACAACCACTACGCCACCGGGGCTCAGCCCCCAAATCATGTTTTTAAAGAGTTGTTTGTTATAGTCTCAAAAATCCACAGAGACACTTCTGCCCTGTCCTGTCTTCATAGTGAGTCAGAATTGACTCGATGGTAGTGAATATGAGAAACCAAGAAATAACTGTGGGCAAGGCTGCCCTGTGACACCACACTGGGTTCCCTCACCCACTGAAAAGCCCCCGTCCACCCATCAAAGCCCGCTTCAATGTTCCTCTTCTCTGAGTCACCCAAAGGTCAGCACCATTCTTGCCTGCCCAGACTCTCTTGACCATTGGGCCTGGATGTTTGTGGAGACCTGGAAGCAGGGTTCTCTTTGGCCACCTTGGACCCACTTGGTGACCTTGTGCAAACACCAACGGAATGAATGAACAGCCCCCTTCCCCAGGCATTCAGAGGACAATGGGCCTGAGCTGCCCCTGTTCTTGCTGTGGACCATGTGTTGGTGGGACCCATCAGAGAGGAGAGAGAAGGGACAGGCAGAGCAAAAGGCTTCCCACTTTAACCAGAGAGCATGCTTTTCAGCCCTTTTTCCCAAGATTGCCTCCAAGAAGCCTAAACGCACAGTTTTTCCTGTAGTTGCCTAATACCACAGATACAGTCTGCCTGCTTACTGTATTCCCTTGGGGAATGCCTACTTCCCTGGAGGGAGGGAATGTCACCTGCGGGACCCTCCTTCCTCTTCAGAGCAGCTGGTGGGAGAGGCACTGGTCCCCGACGGTCCTACCCATTCTGAGGAACTTGCCCAGGTAGGAAAGGCAGGCCCAATGCACAGCCTGCGTGCTGTGTGTGCTGGGCGAGGGAAGGGAAATGGCCGGGTGGCCGGGAAGGAGCTGGGCTCTTCCAGGCACTGCTGGTCTCAGTTGCCTCCTTCCTAAGAAGCAACGCCCTGGTGGCACTGCAATTGGAATTCAGCAAGGTGGTCTGCTTCTGAAACCCTCTCCCATAGGATTACTTGCAGCTCCTCAAAGGAGGGGCTTGGGGTCCGAGATCAGCTCTCCCATGCTGGGAGAGGACCCAAGTTCCTAAGGCCTGGCTGGAGCTGCTTGGTCAGGTGAGGGTGGGGGTAGGGGTGCTGGCCCGCCAGTCCCAGAGACAGAGACGTCTGCTCGGCTGGCTCGCTGGCGGCCTCCCAGGGGTGCTTGTCTGGGAGCCTGGCTGGCCCCAGCCTTCCCCAGAGCCTGATAAACCAGCGAAAAGAAAGCTTGCTGGGAAGGGAAGGGAAGGAAGTGCCGGCAGACAAAGGAGGGAAGGGCACACTGATTCCATCGGCTCCAGGCGCTCAGCCACCCAGGCGGGGCTGGGCAGGGCAGGGCCGCACAGACCGGCGGCCTGGGGAGCTGGCGGCAGGATGCTGGGAGCCCGGAGGCCTGGGGCTCGCTTGGTGCCCGCCCGCCCGGTGCCCAGGCTGGCTTGGGAGGGGCCTGAGAGTGGGCTATGAGGACTGGCCAAAGGC
The DNA here is from genome assembly GCA_004026705.1 of Nesogale talazaci. Taxonomy (NCBI): domain Eukaryota; kingdom Metazoa; phylum Chordata; class Mammalia; order Afrosoricida; family Tenrecidae; genus Nesogale; species Nesogale talazaci. Next base: position 38,706 of record PVJH01018559.1, on the reverse strand, counting down.
ACCTTGGCCCCAGAGGTAGGCCATCTGGTGAATGTGAGTACTTCTCACACCCTCCACCTACTGTGGCCGCCATACCAGTCGCACTATCTCTGGGAGCCCCCACCATTGCCCCAGCTGCAGGTAGCATCTGGAAGGCTTCGAGGGGGTCACAGTTCCATGGCCAGTCAACACCCACACCAGGCTGCAAACCCCAGCCAGTCTCCTAGCCCTCCTCGCTCCAGTCCGCCCAAGCAGAGCAGAGAAGCAGCACCCAGCATCCAGAGGTTGGCTTTGTTCTTACTCCCACTTTGAAAAGGAGGGAACTGAGGCCCAGAGTTAAGTGACTCACCCAAGGCACTGGGGTTGGACCAGAGCAGGGACTCAGAGTAGCCAGCGCTCCCCTTGCCTGGGGAGACAAGGAACCTACCTTGGGGTATGCGTCTGCCCCGCGGCTCTCGGCCTCGGTGAGATCGGTGAGATCGTGAAGGAGGAGAACTTCCAACCCCCGCACAGAGGAAGAGCAAAGGACCAGCGCAGCTCGGCCCCCTCGAAGGGTCGCAGTGGACCAAGTGGACCGTGGATGGACTAGGAGTGCACAGGTGGGCCTCAGCGTCAGCCTCTGTAAAATGGATCACTTCGCCCCCACTGTCCCGTGTTGAGAGGGGCTGAGGTGACATGAGCCCCACCTCTGTGGGGCTGCCCACATTGCAACAGAACAAACCCTGCCCATCCCGCCTGGCACCGTTCTCTCCACCATGCCTGTGCTTGACCAGGTCTTTCCCAGGGAAGGTCTCCGACTCCTGCTGACCCTTTCCTGTACCCAGCGTGACCCCCTTCTCCAGGACGGGTGCCCCCTGAAAACAGGTCCAAGCACCTCCTCTCCACCCTGCCGGGCCCTGGGGAGCCTGGGGGCTGAAGAGAGAAGACGGCAAGCTCGATGGCCAACAGGGTGCCTGAGAGGTGGTTGCCTTAGCCCCGCAGTTCTCAACCAGTGGGTCTCGACCCCTTTGGGGGCGATGACCCTTTCACAGGGGTATCCAAAGGCCATCGGAAAACACATGTTTCTAATGGTCTTAAGGACTGAGACACCGCTCCTCTATCCATCTCCAGGCAGGTCTGGCCACATGCAAATACGCCAACATATGAGTACCCAACATGAAAACTGTTACCCACGTTCACTGTGATCCAAGATAAAATTTCATTTATTTGTCATTAGAAAGAAATGTTGCACAATATATAATGACATATTGTTTTTGTGATGAATCACTATGCTTTCATGATGCTCAATTTGCAACAATGAAAATACATCCTGCCTCTCAGATATTGACCTGACGATTCATAACAGTTGCAAAATGACAGTTATGAAGTAGCAACGAAAGAAGAGTTGTGGTTGGGGAACTGTGTGAGGGCGTCAGCCTGAGGCAGGCTGAGAAGCACTGCCTTGGCCAGAGCTGCAGTAGAAAGCTGAGGCCATAGGGTGCCACCACTGATACACCCTCAGCCTCAATCAACAGGGACCCCAGGCCGCATCAGACTGACACCCGCCCTCCAGAAGCTCAGGGCCAGATTTGGGCCCCCGACTGTCCCCCTGCTTTCCTCCCAGCAGCCCTGCCACAAGAACTTGGGGTCCCCACTGGACAGGGAAGCATGCCCGAGAAGTTGCAGAGTTTTTCCCAGCCTGAGGCCTCCCCCAGGGTCCCTAGTTTGGGTAGGAAGCATTCAGGATCCATAGAGAAGGGCTCTGGGCAGCTGCCTGCGGGGGGTGGGGCTGGGCTAAACTGTGGAGGCAAACCCCTCACCCTGCCTGAGCGCAGTCCTCAGCTCCCCTGACTTCCAGTTCAGTGCTCTCTCCCGGGAGTCTTTAGGGTCCTGTCTCCAGGAGCAGGGCCCCCTGGCGGGGGGGCTTGGGCTGAGTCATGGTGGCTTTCACACCCAAATCTTTTGTCTTTTGTCATAGTTTGTGAAAAGCCACTCGAGATATAACAGCTGGTCTCTATACACCTGGCACAGCGGACTGGGAAGCAGAAATGAATTGCAGGTCCGATTGTCTGCACAAGCTGCTGAGCGACCCAGTGAATTGGATGGTGCCCCACTATCAATACTGAACACTTTGATCAAGTACCTAATAGATGGATCTGATCAAAGCAAGAATTTCATGTTCTCACAGAAACCAGAATTACTGGACCCATTGTGACTGAATCTATTGCCCTGGAATAATCCTTAAACCTCAAACAGAAACTATCCCAAGAAGTCATCTGTCACCTAAACAGCCTAGCTCCAATCTCGAAGAATGTGAGCTTTTCAAACATTATCTCTACAGAATCAAACGAACCAGAGGAACTACTGTCTAGGGTGGAGGGACAGACTGTCTGCACTAAGGACAGGACGAGATAAGGAGAAGGCTGGTGTGACGTAGGAGCATGCAACCCATGTCATTGGAATGTGCATGTGAAAAATGGTGTTTATATTTTGTTATAAATATTTTTACCAAAAATTAAATTCATTTAAAACACAGACACTTTCTTTTCTCTCTGGGTTTGATGACTGACTCTCTCTGAAGATCGGGTAGAACTAAAGCTGAGTACTCTGGGAGCCCAGAGACCGTCAGCTTGGGCCAGCCTGGGGGAGGGACCACGGCCTGAAGAGGGGACAGTGCACAGGGATAGTGGACACTGAATGATATCAAAACTCAAAACCAGACTCACCGTCATGGAGTCCATGCTGCCTCACAGGGACTCTAAAGGACAGGGTGGAAATGTCCCTGGGAGTTTCCCAGGCAGGAACTCCTTACAGGAGTGGAAAACTCTGTCAGAGAGGCCTTGTGGTTAGCTGCCCAATGCATAACCTCAAGAGCCACAAGCGCCCCCAGATGCTGGGGACGGGACGTGGGGCAGAGGGGGCCCCTCACTCACTTCCCTGCCGGGGCGCTGAAAAAGAAGTTGATGCTGAGCCCGAGTGACCTAGACTGCAGACGTGGGGTGTGTGGGGGGGGGGTGGGGGTGGGGGGGGGCGGGGATCCCAAACACAAAACAAATACATAACCGCCCAAAGGAAAAGTCCGGAGTCTGGGTTTTAAACAGGAAGAACTAGGCGTCAGGCGCAGAGGAAAATAGCGGGGCCCAGCAGAGCAAAGAAACAACAGAAAAGGAGCTGGGGAGAGCACTCCTGCCCCCCCAACCCCCACCTGCCCAACACGCACAAGCCAGGGCTCTTCCTAGCTCTCCCCTGCCCCTTGCCCTGGGGAGGAGACCTGGGGCCCACCTAGGGCACTTTGGGAGGTCTTCTAGAAGTGGGCTTCCCTGTTAGGGAAAAAGCCTGGCTGAGTGGTCCAACAGTCCAGGGCTGGAAGCCCAAGGCAGAGAGTTTTCTGAGCATGTCTAAGACTCCCTACGCCAGAGGTTTGCCGAGGACTAAGGAGAGGTATGACAAGGACAGCCAGGTCTGAGCACACAATAGGGCAACCATGATCACCATCTACCATGTGCTCAGTCCTGGGATTTATCACCCCTGGAGCCCTACACTGCCCCAGGCACCAGCACTTCAGGGACTAGGCCCAGCTCACAGAGTGAGCCAGGGCAGCCAGCCCTCCTCTCTGCACTCGATCTTAGCCAAAAGGCCAAAAAGTGCTCAGTCCTCCTCTCTGGCCTCAGTTTCCATCTCTGTACAAGAGGGTGAGCTCCAGGCCTTCAGTGAGCAGCAGTAAGCAGCTGCCGGCGAGCCATTTGGCAGCCCAGGCAGTCAGAGCAGAGCTGTGCTCCCAAGTACCTCTCCTGGCTGCTTTCTTTGAAAACAGGTCACCAGCTCTTCCCTCCGAGGTACCTCAGGATGGACCCCAACCCCCAGCCTTTGGGTAAGCAGATTCAGGCTAAAGACAAACAGCCATACTGCATGCACACCCAGCCCGAAGGGCCTGTAGCAGGGGTGGTGAGGTGAGACCCCCGGCAGACGACTTTCCAGTGTCAGGAAACGGGCTCAGACTGGACATGGGAGCCACTTCATGGAGGGTGAAGGAACCTCTGATCTTCTCTCTGTAGAACTGGAGGTCATTTGAGAGAACCCCCGAAAGCCCATTTAAAAAAACAAAAACAAAAACCACCGGCCACAGGAACAGGAGTTTCTCTGGCTGTGATTCTGGCCCGGGGGATGGAAAGCCAGAGGCCGCCAAGAACAACAGAGGCTACGTGGGTCCAGGACTTCACAGATTACACCCTGTGTGCCTTGGGACCCAGTCTGAGCTCAACACCCCCAAACCTTACTCAAAGGTGGGTGTGGTTAGTGAACGAGATCCCCAAAGGGCACGTTCCAGAGAGGTGGCAGGGTGGCCCTGCCAGTGTGTCAGCTTCCAGGCAGGTTTGGCCCTGTGATGCTGGACCTGCCGGGTGGCTCCGCAGACTGAGCCCCCCCCCCTGGAGTGCCAGGGGCACTGACATCGGCCAACACTGAATCACTCCCCTGTGCCAAGGATGGGCATGCTTTCTCTGAACAAATGCACCGACGCTTGAGGCAACCTGTCAGAGAGGTTCTATTGTTCACCCTAGTCTGCAAAGGAGGAAACGGAGGTACACGCAGATGCATAACGTGTGCCAGGCCAGGGAGCTAGCAAGTGGCCTAGCTGGGATTAGAACCCCAGGTCATCTGAAGCCACTGCCTGTAAACCACTGTGCCTGGAGACACTGGTTCCCAGGGAGATGCTGTGAGGTGACATGACATTTGTTGGTTTCAACTCCAGCAACTAGTTGTCTAACAGAAGGGACTGGCACCATTTTTACAGTGGTTGCTAGGTTTGACTGAGACTGTGTAAACCCACCACTGTCTTGCTGGCCTTCTTCCTTCTCAAGCTTGGGGCCTTCTACCAGGACTGGCCCCTCTTGGTAACATGTCCAAAGTAGGTAAGATTAAGTGTCAACATGCTTCCTTTGAAGGGGCGTTCTGGCGGTACTTCCTCCGAGACGTGTTTGTTTGTCCATCAATAGTCCACGGTCTAGTCAGCATTCTCTGCCAACACCGTAGGCTTCGTGCATTAAGTTTTCTTCAGTCTTCTATATAAGTGGTCCAGTTTCTAGGTGGCTTGTGCGAGGTCCTCAGATCCCTGCTCCAGCAGAATCTTTATGCCACTCCTTCTCTGCCTTCTCTTAGACACAGCTAGCTCTTCCTGGCCCCTGTTGGCATGCCTAGGGGCCTGGGGACAGCAGATAGACGTGCTAGGAGAGGCCGACTGCAGCACCCATCATCGCCACCTAGCTTTAGGTGACTGAAAATACTATGACTCAGTCCTCAAAGCGATATGCTTGCTTTTTGACATTTTAAAGAGGTCTTTTTGCAGCAGATTTTCCCAATGCAATTTCTTTTTATTTGGGGGGGGGGGGGCGGGGAGCATCACTGCCTTGGTGGGAGTAGGAAGCTCAGTCTTGCTCCTGGAGAGCTGCTGCTGCTGGATTTGAACTGCCAACCCTATGGGCTGCAGTCCTGCACACAGCCACTCTGCCACTGGGGCTCAGCCCAATGCAATTTCTTGATTTGATTTCCCCACTGTTGCTTCCATGGGTGTTAATTATGGATCCAAGATGGGTTTCCAAGACTGTGGGGTAAAATCAGGCAGGATATAGTCACACATATAGGTATAAGGAAAAGGGTTTAAATATAAAAGGAATGTGACACCGAGAAGGCATCCCAGCCCAGTCCAGTTCAAAGTCATAGGTCCGATATTAACTCATATGTCCGAAATCAGTCTATAAATTCTCCTTCCAACTCACAAAGTCACAGGTCAGTGGGTGCAGAATCCCGGCGCTGGCAGGGGTTTCCCCATGGCTCCTCGTTTCCAGGGCTTAGGTCCATCAACAGCATGCCGCTTCAGCTTCAGAGGTCTGCCTTCATCAGGGCAAAGCCATGTGGTCTCTCTGCCGGCTCCTCCAGCTTCTCGGACGCTGCCATCTTGTCTTGTCTGTGATTCATCGTCTCTGAGACTAACTCCCAACAACTGGGGGAGATAGCTTCTCATCTTTATGAGGGAAATATCGCGAGATTTCCCAGAAGTCTCAGGAGAAAGCCATGCGCACACAGAGGCCTCATCGGCTGCTCAATGGCTATCTCCAGATTAACAGGCTAGACTCCACCCCTACATTTCAATCATAAAATTAACATAAGCACATGACTACCACAATGATCAAGTTAACATAGCCTAAGCTGTCTTTCTTACCTCAGGGCATAGCAGTTTTCTTCCTTACATGCAAACACCGTGGACTAGGTCCCACGCACAACTCTACCTACACGACAGTCTTTCTTCATGCCCTCTGACTAGAAAGGGGCTCTCTCGTTGAAGCACGCCCCCTCCCTGTTATTACTCTGAAGTCACATTCTGGCCTGTGGGGACGGACCTATAGGACAGAGAAGAACTGCCGCGGGGTGGTCAAGGCTGTCAGCACCACAGCCGCCGCCTCCTATACCTTCTCCCACGACCCTGCTGGGAGCTTGACTTTGGGCCTTTTGGTGAACGGTCCAGCGGGACCGCAGACCAGGCTCCTTCTGCAAATGTCTAGAAAGCTGAGACTGTGAGACGGGGCCACTTGCCCCATGTCACACAGCCAGGAAGTCCTCTGCATCTGCCTCAAAGCCTGGTCTGACCCCCTCTCGGAGATCCTCTCCCTGCCTCTCCCGCCCCCCCCCCCCCCCCCCCTGCCCTTCCCAGTCACCACTGTCCACCCCCGCCCCCATGCTGGGAGAAGGCTTTGCCCCCTGCCCATACCCTCTGGTGGGATGCAGACTCCGCCGGGGTGCCACAGCCACACTGTCATTAAAGCACATTTCCATGGCTCGCTGGTGCCGGGCCGACGTGAGCATCACGCCCCGTGTGCCTGGCCAGAATGCCCGCAGCTCATTGCTGCCTTAGGGACAAAGGTCTCTCCTTGTCTCTCCCAGACCACACAACAAACCCTTCCAGGACTCTGAGTCCAGCATGAGTCTCTGGCCTCCGGCAGGAGGCAGGCCCTTGCAGTCCAGGACTGGGCTTGGCACCCGGAACACGACAGACAGGCTCAGACCCCTCAGCAGCCAGGACCCCAGGAAAGGGATGGGAAGTGGCACATTTCTCAGGACCAAGGTGTGGGGCCCAGCTCTCCTGAGGCCCAGGCCAGCCCTCTCCCCTCTTACCTCAGTTAGTTCTCCTGAGGGCAGGAGAGGCGCATCCTGGGCAGCAGCCTTGGAAGGGTCTGTGGTGGACAAAGGAGGTCGGGGAGTGGGGCACCAACCAGATACAGGCCCGCAGGGAGCCGAGACAAATGGGAAAGGGCACTGGCTAGGAAGGAGTCTGGGACTTGAGCCCTGATCCCAGTCAGGCGGCCAGGTTCCTGATGGTGTGATCGTTAACCCCACCCCCTCCCCAGCCCACCCCCAGCAAGTCCCTGGGAGAAAGGCCTGGCTCTCTGCGCCCATGAAGATTACAGCTAGAGAACCCCATGGGGCAGTTCGACTGTCTGTCTGTCACTACCATGCAGTCGATTACAACCCACAGCGACCCTCTAAGACAGGTTAGAACTGCCCCCGAGGGTTTCTGAGACTGTAACTCACAGCAGCTGCTCTAACTGCTGACCTGGGAGCTACAGTCTACCGCACAGCCTCTACGCCACCAGGAGGCCTTCTTAAGAGTTGACAATCGGCTGAGCCCCGGTGGCGTAGTGGTTGTGTGCGGGACTGCGGCCCACTGGGATGGAGGTTCAATTCCAGCAGTGGGGCTGGGGCTCCTACTCCCACCGCTGGAGAGCAGTGATGCCCCCAAACAAACAAACAAACAAAAAAAACCAACCAAACAAACAAACAAAAAAAGAGTTGACAATCGGCTGAGCCCCGGTGGAGCAGTGGTTGTGTGCAGGACTGCGGCCCACAGGGTTGCAGCAGCTCTCCAGGAGCAAGGCTGGACCTCTTACTCCCGCCAGGGGGCAGTGATGCCCACAAAACAACAGCAAAGGGCTGAGCCCCAGTGGCATAGTGGTTGTGCGCGGGACTGCGACTCACTGGGATGGAGGTTCAAATCCAGCAGCAAGGCTGGGCCACCCACTCCTGCCACCAGAGGGCAGTGATGCCCCCCCCCCCAAAAAAAACAAACCAGCAAAAAAGAGTTGACCATCAAGCTCTCCTCAGTCTTGGTCCTTCTGAGCCAGGTTCACCCTGGGTAGAGCTCAGGAGTCGGGGAGGCTGTGAGAGGAGACACCGCATGTGCTGGACAGGGACAACCAAGGGAGGCACTTTCGTAAGATTGTATTTTTCCAGTTTAGGGCAGAAATTTAGGTCCAGTCCTGGGGTCACTGTACCCCAAGCTAGTATTCACGGCGGCCTTTGCTGGGAGAGGTGGGGGAGGGCTACTCAGGGCCGGTCTCTCCTTTTCCTTTTAGTTCTCTCTGCATGCTGCCTTACAGAGGGAGGCTCCTGGCATGCACTCTGCTCTGAGTGGGTAGGAGTTGAGGTCCCTGGGTCACCCATCCTTCACCAGGGCACCACACTTGTCCTACTTCTGTTCGCAGTCTCTGCTGTCCTCAGAGACCATCACCAAGACAAGTACACTTATGCTGTGCCAGACAGCACATGGACACTCTCCCAGGGCCATCTTAGTCAATCCCCTGGGGTGCTCTGGCTGACCCGAGTGCTCAGGCCCCGCCATGGCTGGCTGTGTAAAGGATGTGCACCAAGCCCACAAGGTCCAGGCATCCTATGTTCCAGCCTCGCCCACTATGGTAGATGGACCTTCCGAATAATTGCGCAGAACTCAAGACCCAACTCACTGCGCTCAAGTCAATTCTGAGTCATGGGGACCCTGTAGGTCCGGGCAGAGCTGCCCTGGAGGGGTTCTAAGACTGCATCTCTGTAAGGAACACAAAGCCCAATGTTTCCCCTGCTGATGGGGCAGGAGGAGTTCAAGTTCAGATTTTGTGAGTACCTCCTCCGTCCCTGGGAGCCCCCTGAAGACAGGTACTCCCAGACTTCAGCCCTCCCTGTCTCCCTCGGGTCCATGCGAGCCAGCCACAGACAGGGTTGCACACACAGGCAGGCAGGTCCTATGCAGGGGACTCTGGACCCCACAGTGGGCTGTGATTTGAGGAAGTGGATATGGGGTGCTGTGCAGGAGAGAGGTTCATCAGGATTTGGCACTTGTCTCACTTGAGGGCATCGCTGGATACAATTATTTCTATTTTGCAGGCCAGGCAATAGGCTCAGACAGGCTATTAGTTAGTTGCACAAGGCCTCAAAGCCTGAAGCTGCAGAGCTGACTGACTATCCCAGTGAACTGTCCTTACAGGAGCAGAGAGTCTAATCTTTCTCCAGCCAAGCAGCTAGGGGCTTTGAACCAGCAACCTTGTGATCAGCCATCCACACTTGCCCAGCAGCACTTTTAGAGCTTCTTGGTGAAGCAGACTGCTGCCTCATTCTCCTGCAGAGTGGTTGGTGAGTTCGGACCATTGATCTTCCATTTGGAAGCCAAGCTCTTAACCATTGTCCCACTGGGGTTCCTCTACAGAGTCATAAAGCCCAAAGTGACCCAATAAAAGACCAGAAAACTAGCAAATGTGGTCGCACAGGGGATCCAAGAAGTGTCCCCGAGGAGTGCCTTCTTAGCTCGGACGTGAGGGTCTGATGGGAAGTCTCTGGGTGGTGCAAGGTTGAAGTGCTCCGCTGCTAATTGAAAGGTTGGAGGGTCAAGTCCACTCAAGGGCAGCTGGGAAGAAAGACCTGAAAATCTCCTTCCCAAATGTCAGCCACCAAAAACACCAGAGAGCACAGCTCTCCCCACGAGTTTGAATCAACTCCACTCATGGCAGCTGACTGCAGGATGGAAGGCTATAGACCCTATGAACAGGCCAGCAGGGGCTTCAGGCAGAATGAAGGCTGGGAGGGGGAGGCACACAGGGCACAGCCCACAGTTTGTTGGTGTGTGTGCTGTGAGACAGGGAGTGAAGGAAGCTGGGGCCTTGACACTGGATGCAGACCAGGGTGCGGGCCGAGGGTGTGAGCAGGGAAGGCAGGGTATTTAGGGACATCCTTCGGATGGTGAGGATACTGTAGCCAGGGCGGCCTCCCTGCCAAGAGGGGGTTCTGCAAGGGGGGGGGCTGGCCCTGAGAGCTGGGTGGGGTGGGGTCTGCTGAGGCCACCATAGCACTCTGTTTCCTGCCCTGACTATCCCAGACCAGATGCTCCTGACCTCCACACCCTCAGCCATGTCTGCTCACACCCCTTTCAACAAGCATTCAGCAGCCCCCAGGAGGGGCTGCCCTGCCCTCAGGCTCATACCTTTCCACAGAGGAGACAGAAGCCCCTACACCCCAGCTCTGCCATAGGGAGCTCCCCTTCCTATGGTGTGTGAATGCATTTAGGTGCGTATGGACACGTACATGGGTATGTGGATGTGTGCAGGGTATGTTGGTGTGTGCAAGGATGTGTGTGTGTTGGTGTGTGCAGAGGGTGTTGGTGTGAGTAGGGGTGTGTATGTCGGTGTGTGCAGGGGTGTGTGTTGGTATGTGCAGAAGGTGGGTGTTGGTGTGTGCAGGGGTGCGTATGAATGTGTGCAGGTGTGGTGGCATGGCTGGCTGTAGGGAGGCTCGGTCACAGAACAGTGAGCCTGCTCCTGATCAGAGGTTGAGAAAAAGTCCCTCAAGGAACAAAGAGCAGGCCCAGGTGGGGGGAGCAGCAGGAGACTGGAGTGCCAGTATTTGACTTTGCACTAGACTTGGGGGCTGAGGGGTCACTAAGATCATCCCAAGTGAATGGTGGGTCCTGAGGACCTGAAGCAGGTGTGTGGAGATCTGGGGAGTCCACAGCAGGTGAGCTGATTGGCAGTGTCTGCAGGAAGCCCTGCCCCCGTCCTGGCCTCAGCCTTGATGTCGCCCAACCTCATCAGTCTCTGTCCAAACAAGCCCATCTCTCCACCTTCCCACCCCCTCCTCCTCTGCAGCTGCCCCTGCCCTCAGAAAGGTGGCCCGGTCTGGTGATCTCTCCGAGCAGAAAGCCAGGGGGTGGCAGGGAGAGGGCCAGGCCTGCCAACTCTGTGACCACTTGAGTGGGTCAGGGCCAACCTGACCAAGACTTAGGGAAGGGCGTTAACACAGGGAGAGACCTCTATCCCCGGCCCTCCCTCGCCCGGACTCAAAGAGCTCCAGGCCCTGAAGTGGAAGATGGACACAGTATGTGGCCCCATGGCTGAGGCAGAACCTGAGGTCCAGAAAGACCAGATGGCTGCCGATGGCACTGACCCACCCCCTGGCACCCCAGCCTTGGTTTCTCCACATTTAAACAAGGGGGTGCTAAGGGGCTCGGGAGAGAGAGGAAAGACCCCACTCAGTTGCGCCTGCCCTGGGGTCGAGAACCAGCCATCCCCATCTACCTCAGCATTCTCCTCTGTAACAGGGCTCTGCAGAGTCCCATCCCTCAGGACTGAGGGGTGCACGTGACCACGTACAGTCCAGGACTCACACCCACTAGGTTGGTTTCCTAAGAAAGAGGCCTTAGGATTCACAGGAGAATTGCCTAATTCTCTTACAGGGAAAATGTGTTCTGGGGGCACTTACACAATTTTAAAGTAACATGAAGAAACCATTCTTCCAGCAAGACTGGGGCAGAGTGACTCCTGGGGTCCAGGCCCAGCTCTAACAACACACTGGACACCTCCCTCCCACCCAGCCTGACCTGTGGGAAAACCCCCACTGGCCCCACCCTGAGACAGTGCTAGTCCCCAGCAAAGGACTGGGGGCCATTTTCCCACCAGCCATGTGGGACGTGGCAGTGACAGCTGATAAACTGGCCTGTGAACTTCAGTCTGCAGCTAGCCTGGGACAGACAGTGTGTCTGTGGCCTCTTCCCCTTCCTGGGCCAGCCTGGTGCCCCTGGGCTGAGCATGGCCCCTGTTCGGCTCCGGTGGGGTGTCCCCGGCTGGAAATGCACAGGATGAGGGGAGACCAGGCCAGCAGCACAGTGGGTCCTTTGAGATGATTGTAGCTTTTGGAGTAGGCATGGCATTCTGTCCACTCAGAAGGCTGCAGAAGGCTATTGGCTCTTAGCTGCCAGACCTCCGGGGATCTCTCCCTGGAGGCTACCGCTGTTGTAAGAAGCAAATGAGGACTCTGCTCACCCCCTCATATGTCCATGTCCTTGCACTCTTAGGATGTCACTGTGTACAGGTGCATGTACCCCTGTCTTGGGGCATATCTGGTTCCAAGGCACACATTCTCACTGTCTTCTGCTCTACCTGTCACCCTCCCTCTGCTCCACCCCCTTTCCTGGCCAGTTCAACTCCTTCTTTGTTATTGTTTCCTCTAGAGACTGCCCCTGACCACCCCAAGCTCTTACTGCTCCACTGTGACACCCCAGCTTCTCACCATGATGCTCATTTGTCAGAGGGATGGCCTGTGTGTCTGCCTGTCCCCACGCTCCACCACAGGGAGACTAGTCAGCTGCTCTGTCCAGGACTCTCCCACCCCCCTACCCTGGAGAAGTCGGGCTTCTCAGGCAAAACAGGATGGCCAGTCACCTACTAGACTCCAAAGCCCACGAGGGTGAGACAGCATCTGCCAGGTCCATCCCAGGCTTCACTGGTGCTTGGGTCAGAGAAAGCTCCAGAACTATGTGTTGGATAATGTGCAACAGTGGCTCCACTTACATAGCACAGTGCCGCTGCACACAGTCATTCAGCTCTCAAAAAATCGACAGATAGCTGCTCCTTAGGCTATCACATCTTGCTTTTCGACGAGCAAACTCAGACATGTGCTAAATCTCGTTCAGCTAGGAAGGAGAGCAAGACTCATGGGCCCACAGCACAGGCACGGCTGGAGGCCCAAAGCAGCTTGGGCTCCTGCAGTCCTGTGGGTTAGGGCAGCCTAGTCTGAGGACAGAGGCAGGGCTGAGCCCTGTTCTGGGGGAAAAGACCCCAAATTTTAACAGAGATCAAAAAAGCCAACTTACATGGATGAGGGAGCCCTTCGGCATGAGGTCCCTGTGACTAATGATGCCCAAACTCACTGCAATGGCGGCCCTATAGGGCAGAGTAGAATTGCCCTGGTGGGTTTCTTTATGGGGGTAGAAAGCCCCATCCTCCTCCCATGGAGTAGCAGGTGGTCCCTGTGGTGGGCACCTCGCTGCACCGCTGGGGCTCCCATAGGAAATCAAGGAAGTCACTATCAGAAGACAATCAACTTCTCACTGCTGATACAGCCTCTGGGTGGGACCACAGCAGGGGTAGCGGGGGTGGGGGTGGAGGACCATAAATGGGATGCATACATAATTGCAGATTGGAAAATTTTACAAAGTTGCTTGGGGGAGGTGGGGGCCTTCAATCTATCCAGCTATATATACAGCTATGTTTCAGCAACTGGAAACCCCCCAAGTCATTCCCCTGAGGGAGAAACTGCTCCTTCTTGGGCTGGCTAACCCAAGTCCCCAGCCACGGGGCCCACTCCAGCCCAGAGCAAGGACAGAGTCGAAAGGGTCCCCCAACCGAACATCTTTCTTCAGCAAACAGCGCCATTTTTAGTAAAGGGATTATGTGTAACCCAATCAAGCCTTAGCCTAATCAGTCATAATAAAAGTGACTGTCCATAGATGGTCCGTGGTGACCCAGTTGAAGGGCTTCTCTCAGAAAGGTTTGGAGAGTGACCAGGCAGTCTGAGGTGACTGGGAGAGACCCAACTTGAGTTCAGCTCCTCCCACCATCAGTCACCCACATGCCCTTAGGCTTGAAGCTTTCCCTTCCTAACCTGTAAAACAGGGCAATGCCAAAATCACACTGGTAAAGCAAAGAAGGCCTAGCAAAGAAGGCCTAGTGGCTAATGGGTTACATGTGCACTGGCCTATTGGCCACAAGGTTGCCTGTTCAAATCCACCAACTGGTCCTCAAGTGGGAAGATGAGGCTTTCTACTCCTGTAAAAAATTACAACCTCTGAAACTCAGAGGGGCAGTTCTACTCTGTCTGGGATGGCTATGAAACAGAAGCCGTGAGTGAGTGAGTGAGTGAGTGAGTGAGTGAGTGAGTCAGTTGCTGCCAGGAGGATGTGCGAAGATAACCCACGTTTATCTGCTAAACCTGAACTTGATGTTTGGGGTGCAGCACCCAGCATGGAGCTTGGACAATAGTTAGTTTTGCAGAACTGTGACTTTCTGTGCGCTAAGGAGAGGACCATGGCATTGTTTCAAGAAGTCGCCTGGTCAGCAGGTGGGAGAGGAGGGAAGGGAGGAGGAAAGAGACAAGAAAGGAGGCAGGTGGGGAAGTCTCTAGAGATTGGGACTGCATCTAATCAAGATCACACAGCTAGCAGTGAAACTACAATTCCGGTCCAGCTCCAGACCCTCACCAAGTCAAACCTGTTGCCATCACGTCGATTCTGAAGTACAGGGGTTTCGAGGAGAAGGCAGCCTGTCGTTGTTCTCTTTCAGCACGGATGGTGGATTGAACCGCCAACCTTTCAGTTAGTAGCTTAACATCTACACCACAGAGCCAGTAGAACTCAGATATCCCAAGTCTTCCTCAATATTGACGGGCATAACTTCCATTTCGGTAAGAAAGTTGATGAGCATTCCTTACATTCTGTCCTAGGATCCTCGCACCCCCCTCGCGGTGATGGGGTTATCTTCTATGCAGGTTTGAAAGCAGAAACTCAGCAATAAGCAACTCCCTCAAGGTTTGTAGGTGGCCACAGGGTGTTAGGAACAAGTTCCGTGTGACTTGAGTATTCCATCTTTATTTTATTATTTTCCTTTTAAAAGCTATGCTCTCACTGGCTGTTACAAATAACACATTGATGAGCCCCATGATTTTTATTTTCTTTTGCTGCTGCAGAACTATTTCCTTGGGATCTGTTCCCAGAGTGAGATTACTGAGTCAAAGGGTATGAATACTTTTATGGCATTCCATCTATATTGCCCAATTGTTATTACAAAGGCTGCACCCTCCCCTCTGCCACCAGAAGGGGCTGGGGATCAGCCCTGCTCTCATCAGATGCCTGCGGTGGGGGGAGGCTGCGGTTCCCAGACAGGCTAGTTGAATCCTCCGCTCAAGCTCAAGCCTCCATGAAGCGTTTGCGAACCATCTGGTGACAAGCCCCCAAATGCCCAGATGCCCTGATGGTCACCATGACAACCCTGCTCACCGGCAGACAGTGGGTTAGGGGTGGAGTGTGTTTGATTTCTGCTTTGTTTTGCAGATCTTTGCCTCGGTTGTGAAACTCACTGCAAACATGACGAAAATTTGATGACGCATAGCTTCTCTTTTAAGAAAGGGCAAATCGGACAAAGCCCCTTTTTGGACGGGACGTCCCCTGGGGGGGTCGCTCCCAGCAGCATGGCCGGGGAGTCCTGGAGCCGGGACAGGGGAGAGGCCACCCAAGGACTGGACGGAGCCTGAGTCCAGTCCAGTCTGGGTGAGGGTGCAGGGCGGCCACGAGACGGAGGAGCGGCCTGTCGCCGCCACCGTGGCCGGAGCCCGGCGGGAAGGCGGGAAGGGGCCGCCCGGCGAGCGCTGATAACGCAGAGCGCTCGGCCGCCGAGACTCGGAGACGCCGCGGCCGCGGGGGATGGAGGCGCCCGCTCGGCTCGGGCGCGGCCCCCAGGCGCCCGCCGTCGCCGCAGAGGCAGGCACCCGGGTGGTGACCGCGGCGGCGGGCGGGCGGGCGGGCTGGGGCACAGGGCGTGCCCAGTGCTGAGGGTCCAGAGGGCGCTTACAGTCAGGGCCAGCCCCCTCGCCCCGTCCAGCCGGTCCTGCCCGGACCCCCTCAGGCCTGGGCCCCTGACGACCCTAGACCATGCTCCCCTCCTGGATTCACTTCCTTCCTCCATTGAAAATTCGATAGTGCCCCTGGCACCGTCTGGAGGCGGGCTCTTCGCAGAGCACAGGGATCCCCTTGGAGGACTTGGCCCCCTTTTTTCAGATGGGATTGGAAGGCCAGGGAAGCTAAGGTACCTGCCCTCGACCATGTGCTGTGAGCATCGTAAGGGCACTCAGAGCGCCACAGCCCTCACTTGCCTGCCCACTCCTTCAAGGGGGCTTCTTTCTCTCCAGAAGGGGCACACCAAGGGGCACACCGGGAGCTCTAACAGTGGCATTTGCATTCCAAATTCCTCCAATTCTCCACGAAAAATGCAGTTGGCTGGTAGACTTGCAAGGGACAGGAGGAGGGCTGGAGCAGGGCAGCCTTCAGGTGAGAAACAGGGGGGTGGGGGGAAGGTAGAAGTTAACAAGCACCTGATCGCCTCACTGCCCAGAGGAGACCCTCTCACACGCCCGGCTGGCACTGCCCTCCTCTTGTACCCGCAGGCCGGGGCGTCTCTGTACCCTTTCCAGGATTCACCCTTCCCTGCCTAGATGCCTCACTCTTTTAGCTCCTGACAGTCCTAAAATCTTACTCTTTCTCCCCCAAAGTTGACCTCCCCCACCTCCACCCCCCATCACCTCGTCCAGGCTTCTTCCTACAGCCATCTCAGGGAGACGTTTGCACAGCCTGCTTTTGAAAACCTGGCCCCAGTAAAATCCAACACCTCTGTCACCCAGCTACCCTCGATCCCGCTCCGGCTGTGTGCAAACCCCTTGCACACATGCAGACACTGCCACAACCCCAGGGAATAGCGTGCCCACCCCCACCCCCTCATTTTACAGATCAGGAAGCTGAGTCTCAGAGAGGTTGGCTGACTTTTCAGGGCCAGAGAGCCAGGAAGTGGGTTGGCCAGACTTCAGATTCAAGCAGAATGTGAGCAAAGGTAAGTAAACTAGAGGCCTGTGATTATTCTAAGTGTTCAGTCATTAATTCAGTGTGTGAGCTCTTGGGTAATATCTATGCATACACACACACACACACAATATTATATACTACAAGCACCAGCTCTAGAAACTGAGTCATCTGCTTTACTGAATCTCAGCCTCCCGGAAACCACCAGCAAATCTCTCTTTTCCTTCTGGAATGTGGGCAAGGCCATCGGTCTCCTGGACCCCCAGGTCTCCACACTGTAGACATCCCAACCTTTGACCCTCTGCCCAGCCCCCTCGCACTTCAAACTTTCTCAGAGAAAAGCCATGCCATCCATCAGTCCCATGTGCATGTGAGTGAGTTCAAGTCACTCATATGCTCTTTGGGAAATGCGCGCATGGTCAGTCTGGATGTGTTGACAGTTACTAATTTGGGGCAATGACATCTTTCTTTTTGCCAAGTGCATCTGGAATTCCATATTTCATATTTTTATTGGTCCCCCCACCTTGCTCACCACATCCTGAGCTGGAGGAGAGAGGGTTTATGGGAGCCACTAATGAACAGAAAACATAAATCTTTTTATTTCATAAATAAAAGCAAAGAGACACTGTATGAATAGAAAAGCCACAGGGTGCCCTGGGGTCTGTGAAGGTGGGCCCTGAGGGCCTTTTCCATGAGCTCCCTTTAGAAGGAGGTCCCACAGGCTCTGCCAAAAGGCTTCTCACAGCTTGATCACCCCTTGATCGCCTGCTCCAGCCCCAGGTGTGGGAGTGCTGCCCTCCACACACACAAGTCTTTGCTGGACCTCAGGTTGGAGGTCAGAAAGTATGAATGGTCGCTGTCCCTAAGACTCTGGTTGCTGGTAGCCTGGGGTCTGGTCTGGCTAGGTGGTCTGTGGCACCTCCTGGCCCTCCAGAGATGAGGCCTAACTTTCCTCCATCTGAGCAAGGGAAGGTGTCCAGGGAGATAGATGGGTCCTGACGTCTCTCCTGCCTCTCTGGACGAAGCCAGCTATTCCCTCTGCTGGGCAGCAAGCAGAAGGCTGACCGAGAGCTCACCTCTAGGGCCTGCAATCTGAAGCCTCCCATCACGCCTGTGTGCGTATGTGGGGGTGGGGAGGGTGCTGTGGTAGGGGGGTGGGCACCAATACAACCTCACCACAGCACCAACCAACAAGTGACCTGCTCTGCAACAAAGTGGATTCCAGCATCCAGGGAGGGGTTCTATACGATGGGGAGGGTTTCCAAGGCTGTAATCTTTGCAGAAGCAGATACCTCATCTTTCTCCTGCCGAGTGGCTGGCGGATTTGAACCACTGACCTTTCCTATAGTAGCCACAGACGGGTGTGACCACTGTGCCCCCAGGGCTCTGACCATACAGCACAAAGCCAGCGGTACAACCAACCTTACAGGTGCACATATTGTGGCTCGGTGTTTGTTTGAACACCGTAGAGCAGGGGTTCTCACCCTCCCTCATGTCACAATGCTCGCATACAGTTCCTCAGGCGGTGGTGACCCCCAGCCATCAAATTATGTTTGTTGTTATTTCATAACTGTCATTTTTCTACTGCTATGAATCGTCATGTCAATATCTGAGAAACAGGATGCATTTTCATTGCTACAAAGTGGACATCATCAAAGCATAGTGATTCATCACAGAAACAGTATGTAACTACACATTGTGAAATATTTATTTCTAAAGACAGATAAATGAAATTTTGTCTTCAAACATGGTGTAGTCTGGGTAACAGTCTTCACACCCGGGACTAGTATGTAGGCCTATCAGCACATGGGCAGACCTGCCTGCAGACGAAGAGAGCTGGAGAAGCGGTGTTTTCTGTTGGTCTTAGGTAAAGTGACCAGACGTCCCGCTTTTGGCGGGACAGTCCCAACTTCAAACAATTTTTCCCTGTGTCCTGCGGCATTTTTTCTTTTTTTTTTTTTGGGGGGGGGCATCACTGCTCTCCGGTGGTGGGAGTAGGAGGGCAGCATTTTTTAAAAGTCCCGATTTTTTGAAAGAATGCACGACAAGCTAGGGAACGGCAGGAGAACAGGAAGGAAATATGTCGCCCCCCTCCCCCCATCAATGGTGCCCTGCTTTACCAATGTTAAAATCTGGTCACTTTAGTCTTAGGGGACCCCTGTGAAGGGTCGTTCGACCCCCCCGAGAGCCTGCAAATCGAAGGTGTAAAGCGAGCTGGGCAGAATGGACTTAGTTGCATCTTGAGACAAATGTAGAGATGAAGGCCTGGAGAAATCCAGCAACTCTGCCAAGCCCCGGGGAAAGGCCAAGCCAGAATCTCTTCAAGGCTTTGCTCAACTGGGAAACGTGATGTGCTGGCCAAGTAACCCTGGCCCGTCACTGCCCCTCGCGCACTCAGTTTCCCTGGCTGTGACCCAAGGCTAGTAGCAGTGTGGAATCCCTCCGCGCTCTGCTCTGAATTAGAAGCCTGACCTGGTACAATGCCTCTTCCCAGAGGGCACAGCTGCCTGTGAGCCATCTAGTGCCCAGCTCCCATCATTGCAGGAGCACCAGTGGCTGAGGGCTCAAGGCCTTTTGGGCAGGTTTCCTGGAATTTCCAGAAACAACCTGCAAGGGAGTTTGGAGCCTGGATCATGAGGCAGCCGGAAGAATGCAGAGGAAGCTGGCTTGGCTGCTGGAGCAGCTTCCACTCCAGCCCTGACACGGAAAGGGCTCCTTCCTACTCAGGATTCCCCGAGGGATCCGGCTGCTACGGAAGCAGCTTCCTTCCCACCCCAGAGATCCCTGCGCCTGGCCCATCTGAGGGATACTGAGGCCCTAGGAAGTCCCGCTCTTGTTTTGATAACAGCAACTGGGGAAGAGAACAGGACCAGGGTTAAGTCAGGGTGTTCTCGAAGCAGCCAAGCCTAGAGTCTCTGCCTGCTTGCTGCGAGACCTTGAGCATGTCCTATTGTCTTGAACCTTAACTTCATCAGAGGACCACGGCTCTGGTGCAGATAAAATGACATGATGTGTCCAGAATGCTTTTCACAAGATAAAGAGCTATGCTTATCATTATGATTCTATCCATGCATAACCAAATAATCATTGGTGTTAGCAGCGGCAGGCAGCTGTGGTCATCCCAGGAGATAGACCCCCAAACTTGCTCCTGGGCCATCTTTATCAATGTTGATGCATTCCACTTTGTTGTTGTGCCTCCATGTATATTTTAAGGGCCTTCCCCCCTAGCAGGTTCATTCATTTCCTAGCATTCTATTGGCTAGTATTCTGCAGGGGTTCAGTGGATTTTCTTTGGTTAATTTTCTTAAGTGGATTGCCAGGACTTTCTTCCTAGTCTTACCTTGGAAGTTTGGCAGACAACTGTCCGCTCTGCTGATATCGGAAACACCAATAGCATAGCCTCCAGCACTTCCACAACACACCAGCCATTTGTGCTCAGGACAATGACAGCCAGCATTGCTGCCACTATGCGCTATTATTACAGCAGCTGCTTTCACTTGTTACCCCTCACCATCCTCACCACCCCGGGGGGTGGGGGGGGCCTGTTTAGCACCATTTTGCAGGCTGGGACCTGAATGTGTCTTTGATGAGTTTGAAGCTTACTGTGGAATACTTACTAAGCAGTTAGTCAGGGGTTCAAACACTGGCTGATCCAGGAAATGCGTCCTGATGTTGTAAGAAGCAAAGCCATGATATAGACAGGCTGCTTCCAGGTGATACTGAAAAAATAAGTCATCAGAGACAGGGAGCATGGTGCAGCAGAATGGAACAAACCATGAGCAGTGGAGAGCAGTCAGCGAGGGTCTCTTTAGGAGTTTTCCGGTCCATTGTTTTGACTCTCCTATAGACTGGGAATTATATCAAAATTCATTTTTTTTAAAAAACCAGTTGTTCCAAAATTCTGCGGTTTCCTCTAACAAACTTCTTGGGGAGCAGACCAAACCCCAGACCTCTGAGAGTTCTTTCTTCCAAACTGGTAGCCCAGCTTCTGGGTTCCGGGGTGGAAAGTGTGACTGCATCCCTCCGCGGAAAAGTCAAAGGGGCGCCTGCCCAGCAGCCAGCATCTCCCACCATTTGAGGTGGAGAAAACCAGGGCCCCCACATCTCCTCAGGGCCTCTCCTCAGCCTCAAGCCTCAAGCCACTTCCCCTCTCCCTCCCTCTCTCCCCCACCAGGCTGTGGTTCAAGGCTGAGGTGGGGTTTATTTATAAGTTCCCGCTGATTATGAATCACTGGAGGAACTGCTCACAGACTGGAGACAAAAGTCTGGGGCCGCCAGGCCTGGAGGAAACACTCTTTACATTTGACTTTCCCTTTGGCACCGGCCTCCTCTGCCCAGCCTGGCCCAGTTCTGCCAGCCCCTTCTGTTCTCAGAGGCAAAAACGTATTTGCCGCCAAGTTCTCTTGGCCTGTCCGCTTTGCTGTGTAAACAGGACTCGGGCTGGCGGCCTGGCCCCACACTGGAAATGAGCCTGCCTTCCGCAGCCCGGCCACTTCCTCTTCACCTCTGGAGACTCCAAGGAGTACAGATGAGCGATAGGTGGGTGGGAGGGAAGGACGACTTGGAGCCTTGCTCTGCTATGGTCTGCGTCAGGATTGATAGCGGAATCGGTGGGCAAGTGGGAGAGCAGAACACTCCTAGATAGCCATCAAAGCCCAACATGAATGATCCCTTCTCTAGGAACTTGCCTCACTGCCCTATGTTTGCTGTTCCATTGTTGTTCATAGTTGAATTATAGTCAACAGGTTCTGAATACCTACTATGAACCAGGCTCTGAGCAAGGTGTCTGTGGGACAGCGGGCGTAGAGATATTTTTATTCATACAACTATTCCGGCTCCCAGGAGCAAAAGGCTGGGCCTCCTACTCCCACCACCAGGGCAGTGATGCCTAAAAAAAAAACAACTATTAATTCTTCTCACTCAATCGGGAGCCTGCTAAGAGCAGAGTGATTGTCTAATTTCAGGTTAACCTGACCTACCAAGCGCCTAGCATGGTGCAGCAGTCAAAAGGTTGCTGTTACATTGACCTGGGGGAAATGAGGGAACGTGAACTAGTTGTTTGCTGTGTAAACAAGACTCGGGGAATTAAGGGAACGTGAACTAGTGAGCCCCCGTCTCAGCCCTCTCTCCTCCCTGGTCCTCTGTCTACATCCTGTGCTGGCATTCTGTGGCCCGGGTGCCATACTCCTTCCTGGAGCAACTTGGGTTTCCTCTATGAATGTCTGAACCAGGCTTTCCATTGTGGACCTGCCCATGTGGGTCTTTTGATTTTAGGGAACAATCCTCCATCCTCACCCTGAACTACCTTCCACTGTCCTGAGATGTCACCAATCTGCAGGCCTGCTGCTGGCGGGGTTGTGCCCTCCCCGTAGTGCTGTCCGTGTGAAATCGAATCGCTCCTCGGGGTGATTGAAGGGGCCTGCCCGTGGGGACTGGCATCAAATCCCCATGTCACAGATGGGAGGACGGCCGCTCAGAGAAGGGACTCACTTGGCCAGGGTCACACAGAGACAGTGGGTCTGCTTCAGGTGCACCACCTTCCTGCAGGCAAATTGTCTTCGCTCCACAGATGCTGTGTGGTCAGCCCCAACGAGAGTCAGGAGGGGATGCTGGCGCAGCCGTCCTAAAGGGCGTGGTGGCAGCAGGTGTCCACCTCCATCCCTGAGGAACTCTATGACAGCCTCCTGGTACCTGGAGAACTCAAAGGAGGGAGAGCAGGGATGCAGGAGTGCCCACTCCAGCACAGCACTCGGGGGAAGGGGCCTGAATCAGTGTTTGGGTCCCCCGTGCCAAGAGTTCACCCACTTTCAGGCTCCTTCCTCTCCTCCTCAAGGGTCACCCTGACTGACCTTGCACCAAGTCCCCCTCGCAGGCGGCGGCGGCAGGGAAGACAGAATTCTGGGGGCCTCTGCCACAAGGGCTGGCCCGGTGCCCGCTCAAAAGTGGGGGCTGGATAAACACTGTGGAATGAATGGATGTTGTTTGGATGTCTTACAGAAGTCTGTCCTGCCTCTGTTTGCTGTTCCTGGGGACAATAGGACAGCCGATTGGAGGGGGTGGGGGGCGGGGGCTGCCCTGGAATGTCTGAGGGGTGAGGTCACTGGGCTTGTGCACTGCCTACAGGAAGTGCGCTCCATCCAGAGCGCCTGATGCCAGCAAGCAGACATTTCCTGGCTGGCTGCAGTCCCTGCCTCCTCCTCTCCTTCCTCCTCCCTCCTCCCTCCTCCGGCCCCAAGGCCCGTCTCCCTGCTGGCTACTCTCCTGGCATCAGGCCCCGCTTTCGGACCGGAATGCCTGTGGGTCTGCCAGGGCGTTCTTCCCACCAGCTTCACCCCCTAAGGCCCAGCATGCCCTGCTTGCGTGCCCACGACTGTTACAGGAGGTTCTTAGAACCTCGCTGGGGGGTGAGTCTGATGCCACTGGAGGCTGGTTCTGGTGGCGGCTTGGAAGGGGATGGAGTCTGTTGACTCTGAGTACCACCTCTGACTCAGTCACCCCTGTGGACTCCTGGGTCAACCCATGGACATAGACCACATCCTAAGCTGGCGCACACTGAGCTTCCGAGACAAGGCTCTCCCAGTAGCCCCTCCAAATAGCCCACTAGAGGCACTGAGCCCCAGAGAGGCTAGGGTAGTTCATCATCCTCTTCCCGATATATCAATCCCATCCCACCTGGTCCATTCAAGCGGGCATGCCCCTTCTCTAAAGAGCCCCCCTCCCCCCACCGCCAAGTCCTCGTTTCCTGGAGCCTGCATTCTGCCCCAGTGATAAAGGCTTGGGTTTCCATTCAGAAGTGTTGCAGATCCTTCCCTGTTATTGTTTTACTTAAGCTTCCCCGTACCCCATTTTACAGACACGCAAATGACATCCAGAAAAGCTGTGCCGTTCACCCTGGGTCTTGGCTGGGACAATGCTGGGATTTGAACCGTTATCTGTGAAGTAGCTGTGTCTGACTCATCCTTCCCACTCTGGGGCTGGCATCCACCAGCAAGCTGTTTGGGGTGTGTGTCAGACCCTCATGACATGCCATCTCATAGGGGGTCTCCTGGAGATAAAACCTCTCCCAAGGAATGAGCATTGAACCCCCAAGGTCCAATCAGGAGAGGCTCCCGCCTCTCCAGAGCTAGGGGGCAGGTTGCCACAGCTGTAGAAGGGATATCACAGAGCTGGTGTGGGGCTAACTGTCCAGCAGTGCAAGGCAGCAGAGGCCTGCCCTGGGTGAAGAGCATCACGACAGGCTGGGGGCCCCAGGGCTCCAGCTGAGGCACCCACACACCTGGTAATGCCCACTCCCTTCCAATCTGCAAACCCAAACTTGGCGGGCTGGAGAAGCTGCCGCCAAGAGAAAGGCCAAACTGGTTGCGGGCTGAGTGTGGGCGCAGCGTTTGCTCTCCAGCACTGAGCGCTCGTGGATTCGCAGCTGCTGAGGCTGGAAGATTACAGGGAATTCTTCACTGGAAGCAGGGCTCCTCATCATAGGAGGCTTCTCCCGGGGCATCCCACAGCAGGACTGACCAGCTCTGGGCTGGGCACTGGCCTCCTGGAACCCTTTGAGCACCCTGCAAGCAAACTGAAGAGCAGGCCGACCCCATTAAGCAGTAGGGAGGACCTCCGCAGTGAGACCTGGCCAAAACCTCCTTGGTGGCAAAGCTGGCCTTGAACGCCTCTTATGGGACAAGCTAACTACTTTTTTAAAAATTTATTTAAAGCTTAATGACTTAGAAGAGACATCAATAGCCCATAGTACAGATGAAGAAACTGAGGCTCTTGCAAACTCTATTTCTGACACTGCACACCTTTTCCAGGAAAGAGTGCAAAAGAACCCAATAGCATTACCCTCTGGACTTCCAAGTCACACCCCTGTGGTAGCCCTCCTGGTGAAACAAGGCATCAAGCATTTGGGCCGCTAATTACAAGGTTAACAAGGTCACTCACCCCACAGGACCATGAGGCAGTCTGCTCCAGTAAGTGGACAGCTTCAGACACGCACAGGACACTTCTACTCTGTCCCATCGGGTCCCTGGAAGTGGGTGTCGTTTGGGGTGTGTAGCTTTGACCTCTGAGTGTAACTATGCCAGCTCCTCATCCCATTGAGAGGGGAGACGCGCTTGCTGGAGCCCGCAGTCCAGCCCCACCTGAAGACTCACCTCAGAGCGAGCAACAGTGGCCCCTCTCTAAAGTGGAGTGTGCGCACTGAGCAGCCCGGAAGGAGCTGCAGACTCGGAGTGTGGTTTCGGGCTGGGCTGCTCTGCCCCGGAAGACGGTTCCGTTCTCCTGTAAGTCAGGTTTCTGGGCCCCAGGAGTTGGGTGACCCACCTGGGCCATTTCCCTGAGATCTTCTCTTTTT
This sequence comes from Nesogale talazaci, assembly GCA_004026705.1. Lineage (NCBI taxonomy): Eukaryota > Metazoa > Chordata > Mammalia > Afrosoricida > Tenrecidae > Nesogale > Nesogale talazaci. The sequence goes on along the minus strand of PVJH01018559.1, from coordinate 13,687 downwards.
TTTTTTTTTTTTTTGGGGGGGGGCGGGAGGGGCATCACTGCTCGCCCAGCCCCACTGCTGGAATTGAATCTCCGTCCCAGTGGGCCGCAGTCCCGCGCACAACCACTACGCCACCGGGGCTCAGCCCGAGATCTTCTCTTAAGCCTTGAGCAAACTTGTTTCCTGCCGTGTTCAGCTGCTAGCCAAAGGTTGGCAGTTTGAACCCAGTTTGAACAGAAGGATGTTCAGCCTTGTAGTCTTCCATATATAACCTAACATAAAGACCACAACCTTGGAAACCTTCTGTCCCATAAGGTCACAATGAGTCTGATCACTCAACATGCAACGGCTAAACAGAACTCAACTCCCTGCTGTCACGTCACTGCTGACTCGTGGGCGCCTGCCGTGAATTGTTGCGACTGCAGGCTTCCGGAGCAGAAAGCCACATGGAGCTGCTGCTGGCCTCGAACCGCTGACCACGCCCCCACACCACTCTTAAAGGGCCCAGCCACCTGGAATTCAACAACAGCTTATCCTAGTGAAGAGGGTTTTGCTTTAGACATCAAACCTTTTTGAAGAAGTACCACTTTGCAGTCAGAAACTCCAAGGTCCGACCAGAGCTATGTTTTTAGGTAAATTGTTATTATGAAAGCAACATTCCATCCTTTCCCCATGGCAATGTTGGTAAGATGGGGAATGAGAATCTTTGGATGTCCCCTCATCTCTAGTATCTCATCTATTATTGGAGCAATAGGACGTTTGTCCTCACAAGGAAGGGACCCCTGGGCAGCTCTGCCCAGTCAGCTTGGAACACGGAAATGTCTTGTTGACAAGATGTGTACACATAAGCCACATAGAGATCTTGTTCAACAGCAGAACTGATCTAGAAGGTCCAAGATGGGAATTATCTATCCATGAATCTCTAGAGATATGGAACCAGTGAGTTATATATGAGGGGGTACCCTGCCCCGCCAAAATGGGAAAAAGTACAAATTTTTCCTGCTAAGCGAGCATCAAGCAACTTGCTCTGAGTTAGTGCAGCCAGTGGCATTACCTGGGAAGGTTCTTTTTGGTCACAGTGAATTTTTCAAAAATCCATTTTGCTCGAAACTCACATTTTGTGATGGCTGATTTAAGAGAACAGCATGCAGCTGTGAAATTTTGTTTCCTGCTTGGAAAAATGCCACAGAAACGGTTGTAATGTTTAACACAACTTACAAGGACAGCACTATGGGAAAAACTCAAGTGTATGAGTGAATATAGGAGTCGTTTTCTCTTTTCAAAAGAGGTAAAATGTCGATTGATAACAAACCTTGTTCTGGACATCCCTCAACTTCCCAAAAGGATAAAAATGAATACTCAGCTCATCATGCTTTTAGAGCTTGTTCTACCTTGTCAGACTGCTCATCAAGCTCTCGATTTGGGGTACTGAAGAAATAGTGTAGTAGTGTGCAACAAAAAGGGTGTCATTTGTTGCAGACGGGGGACTGGGCTTGCCACCATGACAACCCACCTGCTCACGCAGCCATCTCGGTGTGCCAGTTTGGGGCAAAACACAGCATGCCTCTCTTTTACCTGACCTCACTCCTTATGGCTTCTTTTTGTCTCTAAGATTGAAGAGGGACATGAAAGGACAGCGATTTGAAGACACGGAAGAGATGAAGAAAAAAAACAAGGGAAGTGCTGTCAGCCAGCCAAACAGATGAGTTTGAAAAATGTTTCCAAGAATGGAATCACAGATTTGACAAATGGATTAAGTAAAATGGAGAGTACTTTGAAGGTGATGTTTGTTTTGAGAAAAAATTTGAATGCATCAGTTTTGGGGGAGGATTTCTTCCTGTTTTTTGGGGGGGAGATTACCCCCCCCCTCATATGCGTCCACAAGACATTTACTTGAGAGAAAGAAATTGACTTGAAGGAATTGACTCATAAAATGATGGGGGTAGAGGCGAGGGCAAAGGTGAGCAAGTCCAAAATCAGGGAGCAGGCTGGGGACCTCTGAGAGCTTAGTCCCCCAGACCAACAGGTGCAGAGCAGAACGAGATGGAGCTCTACCAAATTGCTAACTTAGAGTCCCCTTCAATGGGTCGACGATGTTAGATCACGTCACGGAAAGTGGTTACGTGACTCGGCACTGGGTCACTGGGTACAACAGCAACTAGCCCAGTATTTGGCCAAATCACTGGGAACCACAACTCAGATAAGTTGACACATAAAATTAATTATCACGGGGCCTGAGAATCTGCATTAAGGTGTCCCAGCCCCAGGTGGAGCTGAGGCAGCAGCCTCACAGCTCTGAGTGTGGTTCTGGACACGCTGCAGCTGCGGCAGTGGTGGCAGGGGCTGTGAGCACGTCTTCTGAGTCTCAGCCTTATGGGGTGGGGCCCGGGTATTGGCATTGTCCACCGTGTCCCTCCCTCCACTCCTGCACATACAGGGAGCTAAGAAGGCATGTGTCCTCAGAGCTGACAAGGGCCTGAACCTTCACCTCTGTGTTGCTAAGTGCCAGGGAGTTGAGTTCAACTCCCAGTGACCTGTGTGACAGAGTAGACCTGTCCTGTAGGCCTTTCTTGGTTGTACTTTGTTTTCCCTCCTCCTCTTCTGGAGGAGGAGAAATAGGTCCCAGAGGGGCAGGGACCTGTCTGAGGTCACACTATCTACAAATAGGCTCAGTAAACATTAAAACAGGAAATGACCTTGGAGCTGACCTGCTTTAACCTCTCAGTTTTTGCATTTAGAGCAGTTGAGGCCAAGGCAGCTGTTGTGGCACTAAGGTCTGCCTTCCACTTCTCCCCCTCCCACCTGGCTGTGTGTCTCCGATGCCCTGTCTGTCTCCAGACCCTAAGCTGCAGACTAAGCCAAGGCCTCCCCCTCTCCATCCCCTTGTTCTTCACTTGTGATCAGAAAAACCTTTTCTCTAACTCCCAATGTGGGGCTTAGAAACCTTCACAGGCACTGGAGTTACAGTATTAAAAGTGTAGCCATCTGGGAAACCAGGTCTCCATAAAGGAAATAGTCATGACTGTTACTATATATGATTCTAGAAATAGAAAGGAAATAAGGTAACAACAGCAAAAGCTCAAACAACAAATTAATAAAATACAGTGCAGCAATTTATGACCTGTGGCAGTCACTTAGTCTGGTGTCAATTTGAGGATTAAGAGGGTAGGGGTGGAGTCTAGCCTGTCCATCTGGAGATAGCCAATGAGACCTCTGTGTGGACATGGTTTTCTCTTGAGAATTCTGGGTAATGCAACTGTATTTCCCCCTTGGAGATGAGAGACTCATCTCTCAGTCTCCTGGAGACGCTCTACTCACAGACATAAGGCTGACTCCCTGTGAGACATCCCAGAGGAGAAGTCACATGGGCTTACCCTGATGGGACTAGACCTTTGAAGCCAGAAAAGCCACGTAAAGACTCCTGCCAGTGCTGGGATGCCTCAGAAGCCACAGAGAGACCCCTGCCGGTGCTGAGATGCTTACGATGCCACTGGAGCCTAAGACTTTCTTATCCTGTGATTGTCCTGCATTTGACGTCATTGCATGTGCCTTGTGAGTCTGAAGATTTTTTATACTGGTGTCAGACATATGGGCTAATATCAGACTTGTGGGTTTGGACTGGACTGGGTTGGAATGCGTTCTCAATGTTGCATTTCTCTTGTATATAAGCCTCTTTCTTATACACATGTGAGTGTCTATGGATTTGTTTCTCTAGTCGACCCAGACTAACACATGACCTTAAAAGCGATTAATTTTATTTAGTCCTCTATATGTAGGCAGTGCCCTGATGGAACAGTGGATTATGCATCGGGCTGCTAACCACAAGATGAGTAGTTTGAGCCCACCAGATGTTCCGTGGGAGAAAAATGAGACTGTCTGCTTCCATTAAGATGTCCAGTCGTGGAAACTGAGAGGGGCAGCTCTGGCCTGTCCTGCCGGGTTGCTAAGAGTTTGAATTGAATCAATGGCAGTGGGTTTGATGGGGGTTTTGTTTGGTTGGTTGGTTTTGGTGTTTAGGTTTTTTGTTTTTTCCTTTTTAATTTAAATGTAAAGGACCTTTGCAGGCAACAAGAAGCAGGTCAACACAAGGCAAGAATAGGTCATGGATCTCAGAAAAAGCATGGCTAATGCTGTGTGCATTGACTTGATTCTGACAGAGTAGGACTGCCGAGGGGCCTGGGTTTCATAGGAAGCAGATTGCCAGCTCTCTCTGCTCCATCGCCACTCAGGGGTTCAAGCAGCCAGTCTTTCTTTCCGTTAGCAGCAAAGTACTTGACTGTTGTGCCACCAACGCACCAAACAGAAATAGAATAAAGGAGCACTCTGCATAAGAAGAACTGTAAACGTATAGTTAAAGACATGAAAACTCAGACACTGAGTTAACCCCCTCCCCTATCAGACTGCTAGGATTTAGAAATAAGACAATCACACATGTAGTTCCTGGGCATGTAAATGTATACAGATTGGGAGTTTCACAATTTGGTGATGTCTATCAATATTTTAAATATCCATACATTCCTTCAGTCAGTAATTAATTCCACTTCTGGAAAATCTTCTTACAGACACACTCGGGTGTTTGCATTCTACATCTGCCTGCAGTCCTGGGAACTGGAAACAATCCCAACAGCCGCAGTCTCGTCAATTCCACCCTGGAGCAACCCTCCCCAGCTTTCCAGGAGGAAGGGCAGCAGTGGCCTCTCCTCTCCCCCACGGCGCCACTCGTCCGTGAGTGACATTGCTTTGAGCCCAGATCGGCTCAACAGCATCCAACTACACCAAGTATTGACATTCCAAACGTTTGCCAAGTCAACAATCCAGTGACACTCATGGTTTGTCATTTTCTCCCTGTCCATCCCCAGTGTCCATTTCACGAGTGCCCCTAAGTATGGCCTTCTCTATCCCCCAAACCGCTGATAAGCTCTCAACTCCGCCCATTTGCCTGCTTCATAAGTGGGATCAGACACGATGGATCTTCTTGTAACTGACTGATTTAATTTCCCAATTCCCTCTTCTTACAGATGGGAAACAGAGCCCAGAGAAGAGAAAGGACTGCGTCAGGTCATTCAGAAAGTTTGGAAGAACCAAAATTGAGCCTTTGCGTCAGAAAAGTCCCCGACCCCTCTCCAACCATGCCCACCACCCCCCTTTTCAGGACGTGAAGGGCTGCCCTGTCATTCAGAAGCTAACAAGTGCCCTGGCGTCGTGGTTATGTGTTCGGCTGATCTGCAAAGCACAGCTGCTTCTCCTCTGTAGAGGTTGGGAAACCCGCAGGGGCAGTTCCACTCTTCCCTATTGAGTCG
>PVJH01018558.1:0-44851 GCA_004026705.1 Nesogale talazaci | reverse complement strand
AGGACTTTATAGATTGGTATCAGACATATGGACTAATATAAAACTATGGACTGGGCTGGGATACTTTCTCAATATTCAATTGCTCTTGTATATAAACCTTTTTCTTATACACATATGCATGTCCATGAATTTGTTTTTCTAATCAATCCAAACTAACACAGGTTGTTTTACCAAAAAAATTAAATATCTAACTTTGAAAAAAAATCCAGGTTTTTTTGCATACCATCTCATGTGAAAAAGAACCAATGGTGCAAAAGGAAGAAGTTCAAGTTGCCTTGGAGACATTCACCAAAAATAACAACTGAAAAACCTCCATGCCATGGAGTGGATGCTAACTCATCTGAACCGTCTGGGCAAGATAGAACTGCGCCTTGAGTTTCTGAGATTGTTACTCTTTACAAGTGTGCAAGGTCCCATCTTCCTCCTGTGGATCATCTGGGGGTAGCAAGTTCTGACCTCGGAGATATCAGCCAAACCAATAACACAACACAACCAGGACTCCTTAGTCACGACTCCTAGAATTAATGGAAGACCGATGAAATGTTTCAACAAGTTGATGAAGCATTGGAAACACTCACTTGTCTAACCCAGGAAATTTAAAAGATAGTCCCTTGGCCAAATGACTGGAAGAAATCCTTATTTGGACCCATTCCAAAAAGGTGGCCCAATAGACTGCCCAAGTCATAGAATGATATCATTGATGTCACATGCAAGCAAAATTTTCCTGAAGAATATTCAACAATGTTTGCAGTAGTACAGTGACAGTGAGTTTCCAGAGGTTCAGGGAAGATTTAGAAGAGTACATGGAGCAAGGGGTATCATTGCTGATGACAGATGGATCTTGGCTCAAAGCAGAAAATACAAGGAAGATGTTACTTATGTTTCATTGACTCTGCAAAGACATTTGGCTGTGTGGATTAAAACAATCTTTAGATAGCCTTAAGAAAGATGGGAAATCAGAGCACTTCTCTGTGCTCATGTAGAAATTGAACATGGATCAAGAGGAAATTGTGGAAACAGATAAAGAGGTATATTGCATTGTTTTATACTCAGGAAAGAAGTGTGTCAGGACTATATCCTCTCCTCATACTTATTCAATCTTTAAGCTTAAAAAAAATCACCAGAGAAACTGGCTTGTACAAAGAAGAGTACAGCATTAGAATTGAAAACGGCTTATGAAAACCTAGATTATGCAGTTGACACAAACTTGCTTGCTGAAAATAAGAAGAACTCAAAGCACTGTCTGGTAAAGGTAAAGCATTTCCATTCAGTATGAATTATAATTCGATATAAGAAAATTAAAATCCCCAGAATTTGATTAATAGTTACCATCATGATAAACAAAGAGAAGATTTAAGTTGCCAGTTGCTTCATCTTACGTAGAGCCACAGTCAATGCTCATGGAAGCAGCAGTCAGCAGATCAAACAACACATCGGAGTAGAGTAAGCTGATGTTGAAGACCTCTTTAAAGTGTGGAAAAGCAAGGAGGTTATCTTGAGGATGAAGGTGCCCCTGAGCCAAGCCATGGTATTGCCTCCTATGCATGCTGAAGATGGACATTGACTGGGAAGACAGAAGAAAAAAAGATGCATTTGAATTACAGAGCTGGCAAAGAATATTGTAAGTACTATGGCCTGCCAAAAGAAGAAAGCAATCTGTCTTGGAAATGTACAGACAGAATGATCCTTCGAAACAAGGATGATGAGACTTCATCTCACATACTTTGGATGTGTTGTCAAGAGAGACCAGTCCTTGAAAAAGTACATCATGCGTGGTAGAGGGACTGTGAAAAAGCTGAAGGTCCTCAACAAGATGAATTGACACAGTGGCTGCAACAATGGACTTAAACTTAAGAACAATTAGTGACACAGGACGAGGCAGGGTTTCCTTCTGTTATGCATATGGTCTCCATGAGTCAAAACCAATTCAGCAGTACCAAAGAACAACAACAGTATTGGGACATGACATTTGGGGTAGTGTACTGTTGAAATTGTGCCTCCAACAGAAGAAATACAGAATAAAATTTAAGAGCATAGATTTTGATGTCTAATGCCAGCACTGCAATTTGACTGTTTAAATTCAATTAAAATAAAACTTTCCGGCTGAGTCCTGGTGGCATAGTGGCTGAGTGCAGGACTGCAACCCACTGGCTTGGCAGTTCAAATCCAACAGCAGCTCTCCAGGAGTAAGGCTGGACCTCCTCCTCCCACCAGAGGACAGTGATGCCAAAATAAAATAAAATAAAACTTTCCAATCTTTACTTTATGAGCAAGGACACCAACTATACCATCCCCTATGTTTTGCATCTTATGAGATATATGTCAGTGTTCATATAATATTTGGAAGGGTGAATGGATGAGTAATGGCATAGTAAGAATATATATTAAGTAAGCAGCTGAAACAAGGTGGGCCAGGAATTGAGTGACAGATCAGACCAAGAAGAGTCATGCATGGCAAAGTAGAAAGACAAATTTATAAAATCTAGCAAGATGAAGACTAAGCTCACTGACGTGCAGTCATTTCTGACTCATTTCGATCCTATAGGACAGGGTAGACCTGCCCTTGTGGCTTGCCGAGCCTGGAACTCTTGACAAAAGTAGGAAGCCTCATCTTCCCCTGAATGAAGACTAACATGTCCTCTTAATGCCCTCAGCAGCCTGAGCGTTCACAGCAAGGTCTTGCTGGTCATTTGGAATCGTTTCTACTTAGCCTGGGCTGTCGAGTGACATGGCCCCCTCTTCCTTACCTATCTCTTGACCTTTGTAATGTTTTGTCTTTTTATTGTCACTGCATGGCTGTTTGTTTTGTTTTGTTTTGTTTTGTTACTGGAAATCACCTAAAGGCCTACTAGGAAGTGTGCAGGATGTGACAACTTGTCACAGATAAAAAGGACTGATTGCCAAAATTCCAGGCGAGCCAAGGTAAAGGGGAAAACCCTCTTGACATCATGGTTACAAGGTGGGCTGCGAGCCACAAGGTCAGTGTGCACTTCGAAACCTCTAGCAGCTTCATGAGAAAAAGACGGGACTTTCTCCTCCGTAAACAATTACAGTCTCAGAAACCCACAAGAGAGGGCCATGGGTCAGCATTGACTTGATGGCAGTGAGGGTTTGATGGGGTTTATTGTTGCTGTTGTTGTTGCTTTGCTTTAAGGAAAATTATATCTTTTTTGGACAGCAAAGAATAAGAAGACTGCATTCTTTCACACTCTTTTGGAGGGTGGGGGCAGGACTACTTTCTCAGAGATTCGTATAAAGAGTGGACTGTCTATGGGGAGTGTGGGCTTAGGCAGGATGAGAGTTGAGCACTAGGGGGATAAACTACCAACAAATAGAGTGGAGGGACTTGCCTTAGATGATTCGAACATCAACTATCTTACTCCATCTTCCCATGCCCACGCCCTCCACGTCACCCTTGACATCTACATTTAACGTTCTAATCCATCTGAATTCCACTGCATGTTTGACTTTGGTGTACAAATGATAATGGTCAAGTTGTGAAAAATGAGTTCTCTGACTTTGTCACACAGACAGAGATGAGGGAAAGGGAAAATGAATCTTTGAGATGTTAAGAAGCCCTAAGGAGTCCAGTTATTTGAGGAGGAATGGAGCCCTGTGTCTCTTCCCTCTTGCTGCTATGTTGATCCCAACAGCACTAGAGAATAGAGGCAGACATTAGCATACTTTTCTTGGATACTCATGTGCTAATAAGTTGAACTTCTCCATGGGGTTTTCTTGACTGTAATATTTACAGAAACACAAAGGCTGGGCCTCCTACTCCCACCACCTGAGGGCAGTGATGCCTCCAAAAATATATATATATTTACAGAAACATATTGCCAGATCTTTTTTAATAGGGTCACTGAGCAGATCCAAATCTCCTATTGTTAGCTTAACAGTCAAGCGCAATACTTGTACCAAATAGGGACCTTTTACATATCTGTAAACTCTCTTTAAAAGTTTAATTTTTGTTTTGTTTTGTTTTGTTTTAAGAAGAAGGAGGAGGGGGAGGAAGAGAAGTCATTTAAGCTTTTGGAAATACAAACAACTCTGTTTATAAGAAAAAGACAAATTTAAGTAGCTTACATATTTAATGCTTGCATCAGGCCTGTATAGATGCAGACACATTTTTAAACAAAGATACCTACTTGATTTTTGGAATGCCAAGAAGACAGTTTATACCATCCTAACCTGACAAGAAAGTGCACAGAAAAATATTGGTAGCCATAAAGCTTAGCATACTTTATGGAGAATGTAAAAAGTTCTTTCCTAGTCTTTCTGGTTTGATTTTGTATTCAGGCCTTAGATTGAACTCTTAAATTTTAAAAGAAGAAATTATTTCCGTTTGTCTCAAGACCTCTGAGATATGGAAAAACAAAGTCTTTCTGGCTGAGGAAAGAACTGTGGGAAGGGTCACTAGGAATCCCCATTCTCAACACACAGAGCCCTCTGTCTGAGTGCTCACTGATGGGAAAGATCCCAAGTCCATGCTTCCATTGCATTCAGAGCAACCACAAAGACAGAAGCAAGGCAGAGCTGTCTGACTTAAATAAGCCTGACACATGAGTGACAAAAATTCTTTCACTAGATTAAGCCACTGACATATGAGCATAAGAGGCTTTGTGCTCCTGTAAAGGCATACAGATTCAGAAAGGTATAGGATTAGTATGCGTCAACATCAACTTGATGACAGTGAATATGGGGTTTTGCTGCTGCTGTTGTTACAATAACATAGTCTAGTTATCCCGACTGTGGTGGTTACATTATCTGGTGTCAATTTAGGACTTGAGAGGATTAAGGTGAAGGGGTGGAGTCTAGTCTGTCAATAGGATCATAGGCAATGAAGTCTCTGTGTGGGCATGACCTTTTCCTAAGAATTCTGGGAATTCCTGGATTTCCTCCTTGGAGGCCTGAAAGATTCTCTTGGCTTACTTCTTTGAAGACTCTCTACTGACAGGCCTGCCTCCCTTGCAAGATATCCTTGAGGAGAAGCCACATAGACCTACCCTGATGCAGTCAGAACCCAGGACCCAGAGACGCTACATGGAGACTCCTACAAGTGCTAAAATGCTTACAATGCCACTGAATCTACCAGACTTTCCACCCAGTGGCCTGTGATCCTCCTGATTTTGGCATTATTGTATATGTTTCATGTATCTGAAGAGGACTTTATAGATTGGTGTTGGACATATGGTCTAATATTAGATTTATGAACTTGATCTGAACTGGGCTGGAATGTTTTCTCAATATTCAACTGCTCTTATATATGAAACTCTTTTTGGTTCTGGGAGGGTTCAGGGGTTTTTGGGGGGGGCATCACTGCCCTCTAGTGGGAGTGGGAGGACCAGTCTTTCTCTTGGAGAGCTGCTACTGGATTTGAACCACCAAGCCTGTGGGTCGCAGTCCCGCACTCAACCACTACACCACTGGAACTCAGCCAAAACTCTTACATACATATACTCTTACAAAACTCTTACATATGAGTCTCTCTGGATTTGTTTCTAGAAACAAATAATTTCTTCTTTTAAAATTGAAGACTTCAATTCCAGACTAACACACTGAGTAGTGCAAAGGCACTATTCTAAGTCATAAGCGCAATTGTTACTTGATAGGAAATCAAACAGGATTCAATTGTTTCACCACAAATTTTCTAAAACATAAGTGAGACATTATAGAGCAGTTAGGAAAATCTTCCTTTACATAAGATAATAGTTGAAATTATGTGTCACCTTGAAGAGGCCACAGTTCTCATTAGGTTGGTCGTTAAGACAAAGTGACCCCCTAAGATGTGTTCTAACACAATGTAATAGCTTCCCTAAGGAGTTTTACTATTCAGATGCAACACCCTTCCTCAGATATCAGCTTTGATCCAATCAGTGGGATGGAAGTTTCTTTGGGAGTGCCTCCAATAAGCGGATGCTGTGGACAAACTTGCCTTTGTTTTTACTCAGTCTGCATTTTCACCTTATTACAGGCATTTCACTCAGCCTTCATCTGCTGGTTCTTTAGACTTGAGCCAAGAGTTTACTGTATTGCTTCCCTCTTCTAAAGTCATCAGTAGCTTGCCATCCTACCTGACAATTTTGGAGATGTTAGTCTTTGCCAACAAAGTCTTATCATCTTCCTCCAAATCTTGGATTCATCAGTCCCAACATTTATTAGAGTCAGCAAAAGCCTCCATTCTAATATCTGACTTGGAATTAGCACACTTTTACAACTAGGTGAGCCATTGTCTTGATATAAACCTTCCGCTATATAAATATATATGCATATGTTATATACACACAGATATAAGCTTCACTTGTTTTACTCCTCTTGATAATCCATTCTATGACACACAGATCCATCATTTATGCTGTGTCTACCGGTTGCTACAGAGTTGATTGTCACTCATAGTGATTCTGTGTGTATCAAAATACAGCTATTCTTCATAAGCTTTTCTGCAGTGGATTAAAAAAAAATAGATCACCAGGCCTTTCTTCCAAAGTGCATCTGAGCAGACTCAAACTATTAATCTTTTGATTAGCAGCGGAAGACTTAGCCATTTGCTTCATCCAGGGGCCTCATTTTATAAACAAACAACAATAAATAAGTAAACAAATAAATTGGGGCATCTGCAAAATGCATAGCATTTTGTTGACTGCTTCTAAACCCTTTCAAGTAGGTAATCACCCATTTCAATGAAAATGCATTAATCTGCAAGCAATCCTGAAAAAGAGTCCTAAGAGGTCGGAATCTGATCATAACCAGCTTGTTTTACGGTACAGCATCAGTGCTAGTTTGGGTTCCAATAACTAACCCAGTTGCCATCGGGTCCATGCCGACTTCAAGCAGCCCCGTGTGCTGAAGAGTAAAATGATGCGTGCCTGGTTGCATGGCTATGATCTTCCCAAAGCAGACTGCCAACACTTTCTTCAGAAGCATCGCTTGGTGGGTTTGATTCTGACAACCTTTAGGTTCATAGCGAAACACTTCACAATTTGCACCACTCAGTGACTCCATCAGCAAAAACAGGCATTTTTAAAGCTCACTGACCCACATCACTGCATGGGGACACATTGTAGGAACTGTGCCCCATCTGACCCCCCACACCGAGGTGAAACATGAAGGGAGTTCAGCAGAGTAGCAAAGGGAGCAAAGCAACGAAGTCCCTGAAGAATCCCCCAAAGAGGCATCAGACTGAGAGAGCAGGGTTTGACACGTCATCAGATTTGTTCAGAAAATGTATGTAAGTTTCAGCAAACAGACCTGGGACTATTTGTAGGCTCTGATTATCTCTCCTCCCACCATTACTATTATTATTATTACTGCATATACATCTATATAAGATAGGAAAGGTAAACAATCCTAGGAGAAAACAATGGGAACAAAGGTTGGGGGAGAGGGGAGAAGGAGTGGGTGGTAACAAACCCTGGGACAAGGAAACAAGAGATCTAAAATTGATGGCCAAGAGGTTGTAGAATTCCTAGTGGGGTTTGATCAAATGCAATGTAACCAAGATAAATTACCAAGAACCCAGTGAAGGTCGAACATCATAGTGGGGAAGAAAAGAAGGTCAGACAGAAGGAAAGAAAAAGGAAATGCAGGAAAGAAGTAGGAGGCAAAAGACATTTATAGAGGTATAAATATAGCCATGTACATAGGTAAATATATTAATATATAATGAAAGGGGTACAGGACTATGTACATATATTTATAGATTAGGTTATTAAGGTAGCAGACAGACAGTGAGCCTCTATTCAAGTCCTCCCTCAATGCAAGAATACTTTGTTCTAATAACCTGACATTCTGTGATGCTCACCTTCCTGACACAATCACTGAAGTCAAAATGGGTGCATAAACAAATGTGGTGCCTATCACAAGGTCTAGCATCTGGGGTCTTCCAGGCTTGAAGTTAAGCAAGCAGCCATCTAACAGGGAAGCAGCCAAGTCCACATGAAAGATGCACACCAGACTGTGTGCTCACCAGATGTCAATGGGATCAGGTGTCAAAAGATCCCAAACAATCATATTGATGTGAATGGGCGGAGAGTGCAGAGTGGATACCCAAAGCCCATCTATAGACAGTTAGACATCCCCTCACAGAAGGGTCACAAGGAAGGAAGGGATGACCCAACCAAGGTGCAATATAGCACAGATGAAATATATAACATTTCTCTAGTTATTTAATGCTTCCTCTCTGCCCCCCACCCACCCACCCGCCCCGCCCACTATCATGACCCCTGTTCTGCCTTACAAATTTGGCTATACCACAGCATGTACACTGGAAAGGATAATAGCTCTCAACACATGGAATCCAGGACAGATAACACCCTCAAGAACAATAAGGGAAATAGCAATACCATGGGGGTAAGGAGAAAATGGGAAGAGAAGTGGGAGAAAGGGGGACCTGACCTCAACAAATCACCCCACCCCCTGAGTGGGATGAACCACAGAAACACGGGTGAAGGGAGATAGCAGATAATGTAAAATATTAAAATAATATCTTATAATTTCTCTAGGGGGTCACAAAGGTGGAAGTGTGGGAAAAAGAGATGCTAAGCCCTTTCTCCAAGGGTTCAAATGGAAAGAAAATATTTAGAAAGTTATATGGCAACATATGTACAAATGTGTTTGTTACAATTGATGTGTGGATTGTTGAAAGAACTGTAAGAACCCCCAGTAAAACAATTTATTTAAAAAAAAGAAAGAACAGCGAAGAATAAGAGTAAAGCTTTAGACCTCAAATCATGGGTGATGATATGGCGCATCATCCCTTGCTGGGGCATCGGAATGGCTCTCAGGGTCTTTCTTTCAAGTGTGAAGTGAACTTGTCTTTCTATTTAACTGCAGAGATGGGAATAGATGTTCAGTTTTTGTTAGTCTTGAAAGTATAGTTCATCTTATGTAAGATAAATCTTGGCAAGCATTCCTGGAGCATTGGCTTTAGTGAGACGTTCATGGGAGGTATATTTTTTCTGTCAAATAGAAGATCATAGTCTATAGTAGGGTGATAAAAGCAACTACCTGGCCATGATTTGCTTTTATTTCCATGTTTATAGCTCTCGTGAGCAGCTTCCTGTTACTAAGCCATGGTTTCTCCATGTGCATTTGTCAGACCTACTCCAGATAATGAGAAATGCTTGATATCAACATAGATTTTCTTAAATCTCTGGTCAGCTATCCAAAGCTCATTGGACACACTATTGCAACACTGAACGCTCTATTTGAAAATCATTAATTTTGCCTCACTAAAATATTTTTTTAGAACCACAAAGGATAGTAAGCTTATGTCTTCACTTTTCTAACAGAAAGCCTCTTTAGTATAACAGATAAATAAGTCAAAAGGAAGGCAATTTTCTTTCATATAGGGATTTTTTCATGCTCACAGAATAAATTTTCACATGATCTCCCAAAGAATACTTTAGTCTAATATATATATATAATTTTCAAAAACTATCCTCAAGCAATCTTAGACATGAAAGCACAAACTGAGAATCTATCTATATTTACCTAGTTTTCTTTTCTCTACTAATAATACCCATCTCTACCAATATCATTAACAGAACGTGGTGCATTCCTCACATAGCAAACATATTCAGTGCTCAGTGAGCAGAATGCACTTCCTGTTCGAGTTAAAGAGAAAGTAGATAATCAGGGTCAACTAGTTTCATAACTAAGCTTCTTCACTTGATTTGCTTTGAGGTTACTGTTTAATACTCTTTAGGTCTTGTTCCTTCAGGCATGGTTACATCTGTGATTTAAGACAATAAAGTATGGGTAATCTCCCTAGAATTGGGGCATTTGTGCATTAGGAATGATTTCCTGGCTTAGTTATCTTGTGCTGCAATAACAGAAAGACCACAAGTGGGTGGCTTGCACAAGCAGAAGTGCATTTTCTCCTAGTTCAGGAGTCTAAAACCAAAAATCTCTTTCTCTCTCTTGCTGTCCCCTTGGGGAAGGCCCTTGTCTTTTCAGCTTCTCTTCCTATGTTTCCTGATCCTCATGTGGTGCATCTGTTGATATATGTTTGCTTGCTGGATCTGCTTTTATATTGCAAAACAGATTGATTGGAAATACACACACTATTACTGCCATATTAACATAACCAAGGAACCCCCTTCTCTATTGGGATGGCAACTGCAGGTATAAACCTCAGCCATTTAAATCTATTTCAACTCAGAGAAGCCACATAGGACAGAATAGAATTGCCCAAATCTGGTTTCCAACACTGACATCTTTATGGAAACAGAAGAGCTGGTGGGTTCAAACCACTATCCCTCAAGGGCTCCTTACCCACAAGCATGGAGATTGAGGTCTGCAACCCATATTTGGGGGACACACAACTCAATCCCTAACACTCCATTAATTCTCTCCTAGATTTTGAGCCTCTGCCTCTCATATCTTCCTCCTCAATGTGCACCCCTATTATAGAATGCCAGCTTTTCAGTTGCTTAAAACTAGAAGCTACGTATTATACATTTGAAACCCACATATATCCTAGAAAGTTTTTTAATACAAGATAGGTACTAAAAAAAGATGTTTAGTAAATAATCTGAATTGTCTTCCTTGCTGACTCTTCAAATCACTGAGAATTCATCAACTGAATTCATCAATTGAGTTGAAAGGTAGCAAGTATATAGAAAAAGAAACAAAAGTAAAAGAAACAAAACATAAATTATCAGTCTAGTGTCTTATAACACAGAAAACAACATTGCCCATCCTCAAGGTCTAGAAATGGGAAATCACCAGCTCTTCAGAAACACCCTCAGGTTCCCTCCCAAATATTAGTTTCCTCAAGATTACCACTGCTCTGGCTTATAAACCTATAATCTAGTTTTTCCTATCTGGAAGCATCAGTAAGTGGGATCTGTGTTTAATAGTTCTTTCACTCAATATGATGATAAGGTTTATCCAGATTGTTGCCTGTAACTCTAAAGTCATTGTCATGGCCATGTAGTATTCTACTGTAATAATGTACTGTAACTTCTACTTTCATTCCATTTTTGGTAGACAATGAGTTATTTCTAACTTTTGCCATTACTGAGTATGCTGCTCTAGATGCATGTGTTGGTGTCCATATGTACATATATCTTAGTTTTATGTGGTGCACAGACCTTTTCCGATCCTGTGACTAGCCTAAAGGGCAAGAGGGAATAAAAGTCAACCTTTGTTTCTTGATAAATGGCAAGGCTTTCTGTCCTAACCTGCACACAGGTAAATGAAGACTGGCTCAATTAGAAGAAACATTCCTAGCTCTCCTTCTGTGTACTCACCAACATCCTGTGCTCCTCCAAATTTGTTAGAAAGGTAGATACATTCTTGGGAGTCAAATTTTTAGTTTTAGGGGCTGAGCCCCGGTGGCGTAGTGGTTGTGCGCGGGACTGCAGCCCACTGGGATGGAGGTTCAATTCCGGCCCCGAGGAGCAAAGGCTGGGCCTCCTACTCTCACCACCTGAGGGCAGTGATGCCTAAAAAAATAAATAAATAAAAATTTTAGTTTTAGATTACATGCTTTCACTGGAGATGGAAAGCTGTGACTTTTATTTCTAACTGAGCATTCAGGTGATTTTAATATTATAGACCATGCCCCCCAAAAATTCAAATATAGTGCTATTGAGGGGGCTTGTGATGCTGTTACTTTTTCAGATCAACAAAACAAAACCCCAAAGGTTATATCCAAGGGAAACAATGTTTGATTAGATTGGGTTAGACCGGGCAAGCACGTAAGCATGTGCCTGTGTGTGTGTGTGTGTGTGTGTGTGTGTGTGTAGGAAGTTGAACAAACAGAGATGGAGGTATGTGGATGAAAACCATCATCCCCATATTAGGAATAGATTTCAAGTAATTAGACAGGTGAAAATGATTCTGTATTATAAATGCCTTGAGCAACTCTCTTTTTTAATTCCATCAGTCTTACTTGCCTCATGTGGGCCCGGAACAGACAAGAACACAAAACCATAGAGCAATGAATGGACAATCGCAATCCCTGCCCTTGGAGCTAGTTCCAAGAAAGGAATCAGTGGAAAGGAAAACAAGTTTACTCAGCCATTAAAATATGTTTATTGAGATTTAAGAGTTGATAACAATGGTAAATTTAAAAGGAGAAAAGATCTGAGCAGCTTGACTGGAGAGCTTCCAGATCAGACTAGGAGAAAGCCTCCTCTGGTTTCTTGTATGTGGCTATAGCTGGGTCTTGATGTAGATTGCAGAGCTCCCGTAAGCAATTTCTGGAGGTCTATCTGACTTACCAAGCCAGCCACGAGGAACTTGGTTAAGAGGATAAAGCATTTTGGGCAATAGAACTAAATCAGGGTGACACGAGGAGTTCCATGACTCAAAGAATAAGCTCATGCTCAGTAGAAGCCGGAGAATCCGTATCCTCCACAGCAAGATGGGCGGCAGCAGCCATATCCGTAGCCGCCATAGCCGGAACCATATCCGTAGCCTCCATAGCCAGAACTATATCCGTAGCCTCCGAAGCCAGAGCCATATCCATAGCCTCTGCAGCCACAGCCACAGCCCAGTCTGTTGAAGCCGCCATAGCCACAGCCACAGCCATAGCCATAGCCCAGACCGCCGAAGCCCCCAGAGCCGTAGCCCAGGCCTCCGTAGTAGCTGCCGTAGTAGCTCATGGTGTCAGGTTCGACAGATTTGTTCTGGAGATCAAGGTGAGTTTCCAGTGTATGACTGTCACCAACTAACCTTGGGTTTTTATATACCCTCAGTGATGGGCGGGGCAAACCACAAAGACTTACACAATTCTGATTGCATATATTAAATTACCTAGAAAAATCTCATGCATCCTATTAGGTCAAACTTCAGGACAATTCCTGACACTCATTAAAGAGGTTTTTCTTTTGATTTCTGCGCAGTTTGGATTCCACTGGGTGATTATGCTATCTTCAAAGCCCTCTTGCTTTGGCCCTCATATTTGAAGCTCTATCATCAAACATCATAGCGTCGATCCACTCCAATTTCCGCAGTTGGAATTGTTCTTTCTTTGCAGTCTCTCGGCAGCATGGCTCCAATTTTGATTTGAGCCATTTAACAAATATTTATTGCCTATCTACTGTATCCCAAGGCGCCCACATGACACAATGATGAAGCACTTGGCTGCTTATGGAAGGTCAGTGGTGTGAACCCACCAGTCGATTTGGGGGAGAAAGATCTGTCAATCTTCTTCTGTAAAGATTCCAGCCTTGGAAAGCCTACAGATCAGTTGACTCTTGTCATGTGGATTTGCTCTTAGAATCGACATGAGGGTCCACAGTAACCAGGTACCCCAGATAACATCCCTGATGCTAGAGACACTTTCTAAATAAGAACTAAGCTCCCCTGCAGCGGAAAACAAAAGCTGAGTGCAGCTATGCTGACTGGATAAATTTTTCTGTTCTTAGGAGCCTTCAAATAAAATTACCTTGCAATGCCCAATGTCTTTCCAAAAAAAATAGACCTTTCTCTTGGTAAGACAAAAATCTAATTCCAGTAACACTCTTTTGATATTTACTATTTCAGCATACATATGGGCTTTATCACTTGCTATGGTTTCATGCCAAATTCTTTGTCAGTGTAGTCATTTACTGATGTTTGGGGAAGCAAAAAGGAGGCATTAAGTAAGATAAACTATTTCAAAGAATAGATTTCACCTTTCTTAAAATTCCCATAGTCTACTGCATCATCACAGCATTTAAGTTTTTTTTTTTTGGGGGGGGGGGTTTTAGCATTTAAGTTTTTGCTGCTCCTTATTCCAGACCCCACACCCTGTAGAATTGAATATATCATTAGCATTTGTTATTGTATTAACAGAACAGGGTCTGTTATGATGTAATACCAAGCAATTCCCATGATTTGGGTGCTTCTACACAAATGATATTACTTTTTCCTTTTAAAAAAATTTTGCTTCCCATAATCCCTTCCATTTTTGTTGTTTAAGATAATGGATGAACTTACACTTTCTTTATAAATTAAGCAAATGGAGTCAACAAGACCAAGTTTTTTTGTTGTTTATTTGTTTTTAAAAAGAAAAGAAATAAAACCAAATAATAAATGATTGTTTCTTTACTACCTTTCTCTCTACACTATTAGTTCTAACTACATCTGTTTCCCTTTATTTAATTCTTATATAGGAGATATCACTGGAAGTACAGGTTTCTAGAGATTGCCTTGCAAAATAGCACTCCGTTTTCCACCATCTTCATCTTTTAAGTGAAAGTGTCCTTCAAAGAGATTCACATTTGAGTACCCACCCCACCCACCAGGCCACAGAGCTTCATAGTGAAACAGGAAATCTGCTTGATTACATTTCTAACATCATCAACAAGTGAAGTCGGAGTTGTTGAGCAAAGTCTGGGGTTCCATCCTTCTGTTCTCTAAGCTAACTAGCTGTCCTGTGCTAGTATTATATTTATGAAAATTTGAAGTTATCAAATGGTAATGAAATGTGACATCTGCTTTTAAAACAATAAAGTTGACTAAAGTAGTCATGGCTAGAGATTGGAATTGTTGCTATTTAGCCTTTTGCATAAAGGCCAATTTTCAAAATAGAAATGATAGAAATTCTTTATAGACAACTAAAAATAACTTCAGGTGGTTATCATTGCTATTAGTTTCCTCAAGATTGACTCCAACCCAAAAAGACGCCTATTTGACAGGATAAAGCAGTCCTGGTCCTGCGCCCTCTTCCAGATGGCTGGCATATTTGAATCCACGATTACAGTTGTCATCTCAACCTATCTCACTGAAGGTTTTCTTTGCTTTTGCAGACCCTTTTTTATGTGACTAAATATGATGTCTTTTTCTTGTGATTGGTATTTCCTGGTCATGTGTCCAAAGGAAGTGAACCCAAGTCTTGCTCTTCTTTTCTAAGGAACATTCTGGTTTTATTTCCTCCAAGACAGTTTATTTCCACTACTTCTCTATCATTTTGTCATACCATGGTGGCTGCTGGAAGCTATCCCATTGGTATTTCAAATGCCAGTATGGCTACCCAAAATGGACCGGTTTTGGCTGAGTTTTCAGATGAAGAACAGCCTACGAAGAAGGAATAGGCCAGCCAGTTCAGAAAAATGAGCTGCTGAAAACCTTATGATCCACTGGGGAATATTAACAGATATTAAATGGACTGCTGAAACCTTATGAATAGCTGAAACCTTATGAATAGCTGGGGAATATTGACAGATATCAAAAACCTAATAAATAGAAGCAGCCTATCTCACCTGAATGCTAAGAACATCTCAAAAATAAACTTGAGATATTGAACACTAGTAGAAAAAGACCTGAGGAGCTGTAGGGTGACATCAGGAACATTCCATATGAAGCAAAAGGCAATGAAAAGCAGCAAAGAAGAAGGATAAGTCTCTTTTGTCTCCTCCGCTGGGGAATTCCCTCATTTTGACTTTGGCTCAACAAGCAGATCAGCATGTTCCTTTCTCCTTGGAAGAAACTCAAGGGATAAGCCCTCTTATTTTCATTGGGATTGCAACCAAAATACTTCTGGCTCTGATTGCTCCAGCAATGTAAAAATGGGAGTAGCAAGCCAAAACAAATGCAAAAGTGGTAGGGTGGGAAATTGAAGTACAACTCTTTCTTGTCTAAGAGGTTAAATGAACACTTCACCATGGAGAGGTAATTATTAGAACAAAACCTCTTGCTAAATGACACTCATTCTCAGTTTTAGCTAAAGACCCAAGGTCTTTAAATGCTCACTCCTCTCAGCTTCCAACGGGAGATGTTAGTCCACACCCAAACTTAGTCAATGGGTTGCAAAAGTATAGCATCCTACAGGGTGTTAGAAAACAATTCCCTGGGTTTCACAGAATTCAAAACACACAGCAGCCACAGATATGAACTTAAGCATAGCGATGAAAATGAAGATGATGTGGGACCAGGCAACATTTTATCCATTTGTGCAAAGCTTTGCCACAGTGGATCTGCATTGACAGGAACTAACAAAAACTCTACCTAGGCAGGCTTTGTAAAGAAATCTCAGATCTGCACCCCTTACTTAAGCTCTGTGTTGGTCTGGGTTGTGTAGAGAAACAAATCCAATGATACTCATCTACAAAGAAGAAAGAGCTCTAAGTTGAGAAGGCAGCCCAGTCCAGTCCAACTCAAGTTTATAAGTCTGATGCTAGTACATCAGTCCCTCTTCAGTGTCACGTAGCAAGGTGCTGGTGATGCAGAATGGTAAACTGGGAGAAATAAGATCACAGTTGATGGTGCAGACTCATACGGATCTAAACTCAGGAAAATATGACAAAGCACCAACAGTTTGGGGGGATGAGGTGTCTCCACATGGGTCCAGAAAGGCAGGCAAGTTCCAGGAGACTGGAAAGTAGAGAGGCAGAGAGAGAAACAGGTCCCAGAGTCCTTCACTATTATTTTTCACTATTATTTTTATAGACCAAACCCCAAGGAGGTGTCATCAAGCTACCACTGGATTAACAGGTTTGACTCCACCCCTACCCAGAAATTTCTGACCTAAAACCTCCCAAGTACCACAAACTCTTACTTCCAATTATTAAATATATTGAAGAATCCAAGTCAAGATTTAGGGAGGAGAGAAATTTCTTTGGGAAATAGATTTAAAGAGCCATGAGGTGGCATTTTCCTACTGACTCTATTGGAAAAGGGAGGCACACACACACCCATCCTTACTCAGGCTACAACCTGGACTTATAATGGGTCCCTCTAATATATGCTGTGGGAGCAGGTGGCAGACCTCAGCCTACAGAAGTGTCCATAGGTCCGCTAAGTAGTCAGTGGCAATGGAACACTTATGAAGCTTCAGAGCAACTGTGCTCCATTTGTGGTTGTTCAAAAGTGCATGATTCTCAGACACCAGATGGAACTGGGTAGCAAGACAAAGGAAGACAGCTGTTTAAATGAGATAAAGGCCCAGAGGGCTCTTCAGCAGGAAGAGTGCGAATGAAAGCACAGCATCTGAGACAGGATGTGAGCAATTAACCAGATGGATTGCAATCCTAGGAGCCCAGAAGAGAAATTGCCAAGAAGTCCATGAAAATATTCATGCAAGGGACAAGTCACCAGTTGCCATTGAGTCAGTTCTAAATTATGGTGGCCCTGTGTGTGTCAGAATAAAATGTGTCTTTCTGGTTTTTAATGGATAATTTTTTTTGAAGTTTACTACCAACCATTCCTGTCTTTCATGGTGTCTTGAGTGGACTTGCACATTCAATCTTTTAGTTAGCAGTCAGGTTGTCGATCATCTGCACAACACAGAGGCCCCTAGAAAGTACAGGTCTGTGTGAGTTATGCCTAGAAATTATTGCCCATTATTGTTTGACAAAATCATCCTCTCTAACAGAGCAGACCTATATGGTCACCAGCACTTTGAATGAAAGATAGTTGTAAGTGAGAATACTTGGTAATTTTATGTCTGCATAAAGACTAAGATATATTTGTCTTGTTCTCACAATGCAAGCCTTGCTTTGTGCATTATTCTGAGTTGACTGGAGAAAGACTTATGTATGTATAAAGGCGAGCTTTATATCATAGAGCAATTACATATTGAGAAAATATCCCAACTTAAGTTTATAAGTCCAATATTAGCCCAGAGGTATGATACTAGTCCATAAACTCCTCAGCAATGATGCTGACTGCAGGAAGATCACAGGCCAGTGGGTGGAAAGTCTCGTGGATCCAATGAAGGTAGAAGCATCTCAATGCTGGCGTGGGTTTCCATGTGGCTCCTCCAGCTCCAGGGCTCTGACTACCATCAGCGTGGCTCCAGGTGGCTTGTCAACAGGAATGCAAAGCAAAGAGAGAATGTGCCCTGCCTCCAGGGAGGAAGAGAGCAATTTCCCAGAATCCTCATGAGGTCAATCATTTTGCGACCTGATTAACAGGCTAGACTTCACTTCTACACTTATTTTTCAAGTTGACATGAAATTACATAACTACCACACTGTGTTTTAGATTATAAAAGCATAACCTGAATACTGGTATTATGGAATTCTATGTTAACACCCCGACACTGCCTGGTTGGAGAATAGTTTCATGGATTCTCACCAAATGCAGCTTTCATGCTGTGTGTCTTCCACATGGTCACTACAGAGGAAGCCGCTTCCCATTACAGGAAATCCAAACAGCTCTCCTATTGCCTCAGCAACCAGGACTCCAATCATGACAGGAAAGGAAATGCTGGAGACAAAAAATGACCACAGATTCTGGGGCCACGGATCCTGTGTTAGCAAGACTCATAGCTTCTGTCTTTGCTGAGACGCAGTCTTTCCTTTGAAATCAGTTGACAAAGATGTAGCCATGGACTAGAACTGCCTTGAAACACAGAAATAGCCTTTGAAGCAATGAAAGATACCTCAATGCCAGAGACAGCTGGTATACAAAGTAAGGGACCCAATCTAGAAAACAATGGAGACAAATGCTGAGAATCATTATTAACATTAATTATGACCCTTTGGAGGATTCAATCTCTGCAACTGAAAAGAGATGTGTTGATGGGGTTTGACTGATTGTATGTGTGGGAAACTAATCTTAGGATATCTAGTGAGTGTATTTTCATTCTTGAGAACCCCTACATAAAAGCAGGCTGGGTTCTCTGAAAAGCAGACTTAGGAAAGGGGTTTGGAATGTGGGTGCTTATTGTTTATTTTGACTGGCACTGAGGGAAGGACTGGAAGGATGCGGAGTTAAGCATCAAAAGAAGCAGGACTCTGCTGCCATCAAGGGTCCTTCAGAATGTTGCCAACAGGTGCTAAAATCGACAGCCCTTCCCTTTATACTCCCACAGAGCTGCGCCCTCCTGGGGGGGTGCAAAGGGTTCACACATTTGGCCGCTGAAGGAAAAGTTGGAGGTCTGAGTTCAAACAAGGGTGCCTTGAAAGAAAGGCCTGGCGATCCACTTTAAAACCTACTGGAGCACAGTTATTCTCTGACACAGTTCTACTTTGCCCTGAGTCAGATGGACCCCAGGGCAAGTGGTAACACACCCACATCAGTCAATCATTGAGTGGGGCCACCTGAGAAGGAGTGTAGACAGAGGTGAGGCAGCTTGTTAACTCAAGAGCTGATCCTAAAGGTCACCTGCTGACCACGGTGACAAATGTGCACCATGCCATGCTTTGCACTTGGCAGTCCAGGACCCACTAGAGATGCTACCCTGACCAGATTCTCACACCTCCCACGTGCCCCGGGCTGTCTCTACACTGACGGGATCTAGACCTCTCGGTTCTTGCTGGACCACTGAAGGTAGCTCTGAGCACGAATCAGATCCATTGGAAATGTCAAGGCAGTAAAGTCCCTCTCCCTACTATCACCAGTGAAGAGCCTGAATGGAGCAGAAGCTATCACATTTGGCTGCTCCACAAGAGAAAGAAGTGACAGTCTGCTTTGGGGGATAGTCATGCTCTTGGAAACCCTATGAGACAATTCTACTCTGCCCTAAACAATCACTATCAGATGGAAGTGATTTAATTGCAGTGGATTTTCTGTGAGTTCTCCCAAAGAATTAGAAAAAAAAAGACTTGGTGTATCCATGTGTGGGATAATGTCACATGTGTTCTACACTGTCACTGAGCTTCCATCTGAGATTAGGGTCAGTTTGCAATGATTGTCATCCTAGTTCCACCTTCAGGGGCCATCCAGACACACCCAGAAGATGAGACCATGCAACATGGAAGTAACGAAGCCATGACTCAGTGAAGCAGCCACAAGCGCAGGCAGGCTGGCAGCATGGAGCTGGAGAAAACAAAGAACTGAATCTCCCTCTGGAGCCTCCAGAGGAAGTTCAGCCCTACCGACACCAAGATGTTGGTTTGGGGGCTGAGCCCCTGCAGCATAGTGGTTGTGTGCAGGATTGCGGCCCACAGGGTTGGCGGTTCATATCCAGCAGCAGCTCTCCAGGAACAAGGCTGGGCCTTCTACTCCCACCAGGGCAGTGATGCCCACACACACACACACACACACACACACACACACAAAAAGATGTTGGTCTTGATACTGACTTGGGAGATTTGACCTCCAGAATTATGAGAGAATAAACTCATGTTTTGTGTTACCAAGTGTGTGCTAGTTTGTCATGAGAATTTGAAGAGAAACTTACAGACTGGTATTGGTAATAGGGCCTAATCCTGGACTTATGAACTTGATCTGGACTAGGCTGTGAGGTTTTCTTAATATACAATTACTCTGGCCGAGCCCCGGTGACATTGTGGTTGTGTGTGGGACTGCGGCCGACTGACTTGGCAGTTCAAATCCAGCAGCAGCTCTCCAGGAAGAAGGCTGGGCTCCCTACTCCCACCAAGGCAGTGATGCACCCCCCCCAAAAAAAAAAAAAAAGAAAGGGGACGTTATCGAGGAGGAGACTAGGGAGTGTAAAGAAGGGCAGTAAATATTAAACAAATCACTGTTTAACATGTGTGTAGAGCCGTGTCTAGCAGGTCATATGCACCAGTAGAAGAAAGAATTACTTTCACTATTGACATCAGCATCATGATGATTATTATTCTGTTCCCCAAAGACTTCCCCAAATTTCTCTGGTTTTTATAAAGCCAAGATGCTAGGGAAATCACTTTCTGAATATTCTCCAAATTAAATGCTACCTGGAAATGTCTTTCTCCAAAAGCTTTCTGCAGTGGGGAAGACGAGGTTTGGTGTCCATCTAGCTTGAGAAAGAAACAAAGATTACCCACCAGTCTGAGTTTTGCTTTAAAACCTCTCCTGCATGTTTCCTGCTTTCCATGGCATATTCCTGTCTGTATCAACTAAACTCAAGAGATTTTTTGACCACTCTCTATAAGGTTTTGCCTTTCTCTTCTTTTATGTGCTCTAACCTAGAGTTTACTCAACATACACTGCTGCTGCCGTTGTTGTTGCTGCTGCTGTCCAAAATCAACTTGGCCCCTAACTCACGACAACACCATGCACAGTGGACAGAGTGATCCCTTCGTGTACCATCCCTCTAATGTCCTGCAGATCAAACCTCTGTGATCCAAAGTGTTTTCACTGGCTGACTTGGCTTTTTTCTTAGTCCCTCTTAGTCTGGAAGTTTCACTGCAACTTGTTCAGCATCAAAGCCAGACTGTAGCCTCTACTAACAGATAGCTGGTAGCTGCATCAGAAGTCCATAGGACAGGAAATCAAGCCAGGATCTCCCATGGAAGATGAGAATTCTACCTCCAAACCACCCAGGCCTCCTACTCAAAAAGTACCAAACTAAAAAACCAAGCCACTTCTCCCTGACAGAGATACTACTGGACAGAGTAGACTGTTCCCTTTGGTACATCCTTATAGGTACAGAAAGTTGCATCTTTCTTCCACAGAGAAGTCGGTGGTTTCAAACAGCTGACCTTGTGGTGCATGGCCAAACAGATGAACCGATACACCAGGAGGGCTCCTTTCAAAGCCTACAGTAGGTACCAAGTAGTGTCTTGATTCAACGTCACTGTCAAACTTTCTCTTCAACCTATTCACTCCTTGCAGAAAATAGACTCGTTCTCAAAAGATGGTCTACATTCTTTTATTGGTTTTTGTCTTTGACATTGTGTTAGTCCAGGTAGACTACAGAAACAAGTTCATAGACATGCATATGGATATAAGGATAAGATTTATATATAAGAGCAATGGAACGTTGAGAAAGCATCCCAACCCAGTCCAGTTCAAAGTCGTAAGTCTGATATTAGCCCATATGCCCAATGCCAGTCTATAAAGTCTCCTTCCGACTTATGAAGTCACAAGTCAGTGGGTGCAGAAGCCCGGCACTGGCAGAGCTCAGGGTCCATCAGCAGCATCCAGTGGCAGAAGCAACTCAGTGCTAGCAGGGGTCTCCATGTGGCTTCTCTACCTTCAGAGGTCTGGTTCCATCAGGATAAGGCCATGTGGCTTCTCCTCTGGCTTCTCCAGCTTCTCAGACGCTGCCATCTTGTCTTGTCTTGTCTCTGAGACTAACTCCCAACAACTGGGGAGGTAGCTTCTCATCTTCATGAGGGAAATATTGCTAGGTTTCCCAGAAGTCTCAGGAGAAAGCCATGCCCACGTGGAGGCCTCATTGACTACTCAATGGCTATCTCCCAATTAACAGGCTAGGCTTCATCCCTATATCTCAATCATGAAATTAACAAAAGCACATAACCGCCATAGACATCCACACAGAAGAAATGGAGGCATGTGCTTGAAATTAATTTTTCTGGACTGTGTTTTAGATTATACCTGATGACACCAGAATCATTTTCTAGGAAATGTTATTAATTTTTTTCTTTCTTTCTGGGAGACTTTCACGGCCCTGTTATTAGTTTTCCTATCCCAGCAAGAGGTGCCCTGAAATATATGTATTAGTGGCCATACATCCTGCAGATTGCTTAATCCCATTGG
The DNA here is from genome assembly GCA_004026705.1 of Nesogale talazaci. Classification (NCBI taxonomy): domain Eukaryota; kingdom Metazoa; phylum Chordata; class Mammalia; order Afrosoricida; family Tenrecidae; genus Nesogale; species Nesogale talazaci. Next base: position 22,522 of record PVJH01018558.1, on the reverse strand, counting down.
TTATTTCGGTCCTGATTAAATTCAATGTGAACTTAGGCCTTGGAAGAAGGGAGAGACAAATGCCACAGCACTCTGTGAATGGATGGGCCTGCAACTTGGTTAGCTATCATCAGAGATGGGACATTGCTGTGGTGAGATGGGCTGCCACATCCAAGAAGCCTTGGTCATCTTTTCCTCTGACACTGGCAACCACAAAGAGTTCACAGCCAGGCATGGACCTGGCTTGCTGAAAAGAGACTGTAGGCAAGTCCATTTGGGCCTAAGTGATATACTGACATAGCATCTGTGCTTTGAGAATCAAGGAGTGAATAGGAAACAGACCCATGTTTCCTGAACATCTATTATTCCTCTAGTCACAACACTGGGCACAGCAGAATTTGTCTCATCCAAAGTAATAAGCACATAGTGGAAGCATTCCAGTTGTTGCTGAAATACAGTTCAGGAGTGAATAATGGCCAAGATCCCACACAGAAGCAGAGTGGGGAGCTGAATGAGGGACACTGAAGCCAAGTTAAACCACAATTAGTATGATTCCTTGGTGCATCTGACCAAGAAGTCAGTGAGGAAAAGGTGTTAAGCAGTGAACAGTGTTTGCACCTCAGTTTAGTCTTCTGGGAGCATTGAGGCTTCAGTGGTAGCAGTCTCACCTCTTCGTGACAAGAAACCTGGCTTCAATGCTCAGTCAACCCATTTCGTGTGCAGCCATCAGCCCTCTGTGTCTGAACAGGTTCAGCCAGAGCTCCCAGACTGTCCTTGTCCAGGGACAAAAGCCTGGTAGCTACTGCTTCTGAAATCCTGTTGATAAAAGGGCTATGCATACAATCTGCAATTCATCCAGGAACCCAACAACATGCTTCTCCTTATTCCATGGGGCAGGAGTTCTGGGCTGACTTGACAGCTAACAAGAACCAAGTTTGGAAAAGCACGGTGGTCCAGCTGACATAGATGTACAGTCTGTCAGAAAATCGCATAACCACCAGCAAGGTGATTTGAGTTTTCTCCCATATCAGTACTTGCCAAGTCCTCCAGGCAAAGGACGAAGCCAATGATCTGTCAGCCTAGAATGCTTTGGGGTCTGAGACATGGCCAAAATTTTCCTGGTCAGGAAATACGGGACAGGGAAGAAGGCACACTAGAGTCCTGGCTGGACCAGAAGGGAGTGGGGACATACTGAGACCCTGTAGTCTGAGGAAAGAGGTGAAAGGTGGCATGAGGAGACAGAAAAAAGAGTATCCGAAGTAATGAAGCTACAGCTGAGGGGGCTAAAGAGACACGTTTCAAAGCTAAACATATGCAGGCAGAGCCAGAGCATATCTCATTCTCTAACAAGCTCATACCAGTAGCTGTCACGGTGGAAACGATCTGATAAACTAATTCATGTTAAGGAGTTAACCGCTGATCGGCATGCTGGGCTATGCTGCCAGAGTTATCTGTCCCTAAACAGGGGCTCAGCTCCGACAAAGCGAAGGCCCTTGAGAGATCAAGGATTCTTTGGTGCTGGAATGACAGCCCCATTAGCACGCTGTGTCAGCTTGTGGAGCTAGCATTTCTGGATGAGGAGGGCTTTCAGTACTGCCCACAGACCTTACTACACAGACACCTGTCTAGTCTCTGGAAAACATTCACTCTGCCTGAAGCTTGTCTGTTGAAGTTTTTTCTTCTCAAGAAAATAGTGCTGGAGTCTCCCATGAGAGGTCCTGTGCCAGAGAGCAATCATTTCTGGGAACTTTCCCTATTTTCCTCCCCAGCTTCACCTGCTCTCCCTCTTTCTCACTCTGCTCCAGCCACCTCGGTCTTTTTATAGGTTCTAGAACACGCCACATCCTTGTACATGGTCTTCCCTCTGGAAACCTCTTCCTGCGGCTTTTCACGAGACCAGTTTGCTCAGTTCTCTGCTTCCCCGGCACCAGCCGTTGGGTCTCCATTAATGTTCTTCATTTTACTTTCCAGGTGGCGCGGCCGTTATGCATTTGGCTGCGAGTGGCAAGGTTAGCTGTTCCAAGCTGGTGTGAGGGAGACAGTCTGGACTTTGCACTCCTGTAAACACTTACATTCTCAGAAACCTGCAGGGGAGTTCTATGCTGTCCAAGACTCAAGGGCAGTGAGTTTGGGCTTCCCGGTGTTTTGTTTTGTCCATTGCAGTGGCTACACAGAAATCACAGACAAAAGTTGTGATTAAAGGATCTGTTATGGTATTTAACTTTTTTAATTTAATGTGAATTTTAAAGTATTAATACCAGTAAGAATTCTCAGGGTTGAGTTTATTACCAGGATATATTAGGAAGTTCTGTCAAGTCTCTTAAGACACATCCAAAAGACAAACCACTCAGTTATAAATGGGTGAAGGGACATATCGAACAGTGTATGATATGATGAAATAATGAAAATTTGTAAATTATTAAGGGTTTGTGGGGGGAGTAGGGGGAGCTGATGCCAAGGGCCTAGGTAGAGGGAGGATGTTTTGAGAATGATGAGCAACAGTGTACAAATGTGGTCTGCATACAATGGATGTGTGTATTGATGATGAGAAGAGTTGTATGAGCCCCCAATAAAATGATTAAAAATACATATGCATAAGAAGATTTTTTTTTTTAAAATTAGGGTGAGCTGAGCCACGGTGGCGTAGTGGTTGTGCGCGGGACTGCGGTCCACTGGGATGGAGGTTCGATTCTGGCTCCCAGGAGCAAAGGCTGGGCCTCCTACCCACCACCAGGGCAGTGATGCCTTAAAAAAAAAAATTAGGGTGTAGTGCAACACCTTATTCAAAGCACAGCCCTGTTGAAATTGAAAGGATGTTTCCTTGAGGACCTAGTGTGATTCCTAGATGAGCAGACCCTGGGTGGAAGCTCGCCTGTTTGGGGGCTATGTCTGGATCCTACATCTGGCTCATCAACCTTTGGTTCTTTGGACTTGAGCCAATGGCCTGCCACAATGTGTGGGATCCCAGGAAATATTGTGGGCTGCCATCTGACCTGCTAACCTTCGATTCATTCAGCATGGCAGGAACGGCTTCTTCTATCTCTGCAGCCCATAGTGCTCCTGCCAATACTGGTCTCATCGGCCCCTAAGCCATAGTAGTCAGGAGAAATCTCCAGCTTAACACCTGACTGACGCGACACTGGACTTATCTGCTTCTATAACTATGTGATTTTACATATATATATATATATATATATGCTAGCTTTGCTCCTCTAAAGAACCCATCTTAACAGACTCTCCAAATATCTTCATCTTCTCCTTGTTTCTTCAGTGTATAAGTCAAATAGTGTACAAAGCCCATAGTACACAAGAGTATAGTACATTCATTTAACTAATGAACACACCTGTGTATCCTATATTTCCCTTATCAAGATAAAGAATGTTTTCATCAGGCCAGGCATTTTTCTTATGTCCCTTTTCAGCCAGTCCCACCCCTAAGCAACCATGATCCTGATTTTAATAATGATAGATTACTTTGGTGTGACTTAGACTTCCACATAAATGGAATTATGTAGTGTGTCTTCTTTGCATTCTGGTTTCAATCACTCATTGTCATGTTTTCATCTACATTATGACATTTAATAATTGTTTGTTGCATTTTATTGAATTTTATGAATGTGCCACATTTTATTTATCCAGTTACCTAGTGGGCACTTGAATTATTTTCTCTTTTTTGCTTTGACTATTATGAATAATGCTTCTATGAACTTTCACATGCCAATCTTTTTTTGACATATATTTTGTCAAATTGTTGGATAGTGTGATAGCTATGTTTCACATTATTAGAAACTGCCAGACCATTTTTCCAAAGTGATGTTACTTATCCTTTTAAGAGGAAATACCCTTCTTGGTCATCTCACATCTCCCCGTGCATACTGATTTTAATACTATCTCTAGGTTCTAAGTCCTTCAGGCAAAGACTGCCTTACAGCCACATATTCCTTTCTCTGTTAAGACATTCAGACTTTAGAAATTAAAGTGTCGTGGCTTTCAGACTGTAGATTCTGTTTTTGTTTTTGTGGGCATCACTGCCCTCTGGTGGGAGTGGGAGGCCCAGCCTTGCTCCTGCAGAGCCGCTGCTGGACTTGAACGGCCAAGCCAGTGGGCAGCAGTCCCACACTCAAGTGCCCACTAGGTAACTGGTTTCTAATATGAATCCTAAAAGTCTATTTTAGAACTCAAATTTTGGTTCAGGGTTCCCAGCAGGTTGCGTGTTTGCCTGTTTGCTTGTTTGGGGCCCTCCCTTCGGCAACAGTCCAAAGCTCATAGCTTAGCAAAAAGCAATATGAAAAGAAGAAGAAATACAACAGCTTCAATGTCAAAAGAGTAAAGAGAAGGAAAAACGCAAAAGATAATATCAGAAGGGCAGGAAAACTGGTTTTACCTAAGTGTTTGTTCATCGGAATCATCAAGATTTCTTGGTCTGGGACTTCCAGGCCTCCCCTGAGGTCCTATGTGGCATAGTGGCGATCAACGTGAACTAGCCTTAAGAAGCTGCATGTAGACCATCGTGCCCCCCTGAAGAAGGAGAATCAGAGAGCATCCTGCTTAGCGAGAGTGTCTGCCCTCAAGAAGTTACCGTGTGCCTGAGGGCATGAAAGCTTTGCCTTGGGTGCGCTCCTGTGGCTGCCCGAGAAGAGATGTGTAGTTGGAAGGAGGGCAGCGTCTCTGCGCATGCTGGGAGTCGCTCCAGTGAATGACCATGCCCAAAGTGGGAGCCAGAAAGCCAAAAAGGGGCGGGCATCCCGAGAGTGAGTGGGAAACTAGCCCTAACCGCTCACAAGCGGGTCAGACGATGAAACGCTGTGTGGCCGCTACAAACCTGCTGCTGATGTTGCTGGAGCTCTGAAGGAGAGTGGTCCCTGTGCGCTCTGCGCTGCTTTACCAGGGTGAACTAGAATCAAAGCGAGTGCTTCGGGGCTGGCGGACGATGAGGGTGGAGAAGTGGCAATGTGAGAAGGCGATCAGTCTCCACATTGGGGCTGACATTCACAATGATCCTAAAGATTTACAGTGTCAGGTTGAGCCCCGGGGGCGTAAGTGGGTGAGCGCGTGACTGCGACCCATGGGCTTGGCGGTTCAAATCCAGCGGCGGATCTCAGGAGCGGCATTGGGTAGCGCCCACGACCACCAGAGGCAATGATGTCTATCCCCCCCCTCAACCAAAAAAAAGAAAAAAAGATTTATAGTCTCAACCCCCTGAGAAGCAGTCCTACTCTGTCCTCTGAGGTCAACAGGCATCGGAATGGACTGCGTACCTGTACTAGTTTATTCTAAAGGTCCGATGAGCGCCACTGGCCACAGCAGGTTATAAGCTGACTGGCACTGGGGATATTTCAGGTACCACAGCAAAAGAAGGACAGACTCGATGGATCTTTTACCCCGTCTTGGTTGAGCAGGTGTCGTCAAGTGGAGCCCGACCCACAGCGCCCCCTGTGCACCACAGAAGGAAGTGCTCCGTGGTCCTGCATCGTTCTCATAACTAGTCCTGTGCCTGAGTTCACGGCAGCGGCCACAGGGTCCGCGGTCACGTCGAGAGCCTGCCTCTTTTCGCCGCCCCTCCACTTCACCAATCACGATGTCCCTCCCAGGGAGTGGTCTCTCCTGACACTGTGTCCAAAGTATGTAAGCCGAAGTCTCGCCTTCCTCAGCTCTCAGGAGCACTCTGGCCTTACCTCTTCCAAGACAGATGTGTTTGTCCTTTGAGCAGTGCATGGTACTTCCAGCCCCACCATTCAAATGCATCTGCTCTTCCATGGTCTTCCTTATTTAATACTCAAATACCTACCTGTTTCTTCAATGCACTCTGTGCATTTCCATAACTTGATGTCAGAGAGAAGCCCTGAATGTTGCTGTGCCAGTTTATGTTGTGCCTTGTCTATAAACTCCATAATTTAGGTTGCAAAGCTAGTAAGCTGAAATTTTATATACATGACAAACCCATCCTTTAAAAAGTAAAGCCTGAAAAAATGTATAGTAGTCTGTTCCAGAAGTTCCCAAGGAACCAGACCTCCCAATGCCCACACCCTTCTGTAGTCGGCACAACTGCTGCCCGTGCAGGCTGTGACTTGCTTTATGAACACTAGAAGACAGCAGAGGCGTGCGGTGACTGCTGATGCCAACTACTCAGAGTTAGGTCAAGCTTCTCGGGTGAAAGGCACAGTCCTCTACAAAACTACACTCACTTCAGACACCAGCTACAAGCTCAGGGGTCCCCAAGCCACACTCACGTATGAGCACCTGGTTACAAATTTGGAGGAGTCCATGACCTCCAACAGTTCCGATGCAATGCTGCCTTTAGAATACCACCAAACCCGGGGGAAATGCTATCCCTACAGACATAGTGTGATATAGCATACCAAAAGAACTAATGTCAGGGGCAGCAGGCAGGAGAGCTCAGAGGGTGCCAGAGGCAAGGATCCTGCAGGACACATCAGGCTCCTGGCAAACAGATGAATGACAACACGCAAAATATTGCCAAACAGGAAAGCTCACGTGAGCTTGGTATCCAGAGTTTTTATTGTGGTTTAGTGACACAGGCGTGAGTGGTTGAACTATAAGCCACATAATTGAATATCACCTTCACCCCATCATCCTGCTCCCTGGAGCTATAGTTGATATCACATGACCCAAACCTCCAACCCTCTAATCACATGGTTGCTTTCTGGCATGGACAGCCCTTCTCCAGAGTCATCTCGTCAGCATGAACATTGGAGGCTGGGAGTCACCCTGTTAGCCCAAACTATCAGGTGCATCTAAGAGACCCACTGTGAATAATCAAGACAACGACTCTCTATGGAAACAGTCTCTAAATTTAGCCAGCCAATTGTTTAACTGGCACTTTGGGGGAGGGGCATCACTGCCCTCTGGTGGCAGTGAGAGACCCAGCCTTGCTCCTGGAGAGCTGCTGCTGGATTTGAACCACCAGCCCTGTGGGCCGCAGTCCCGCACTCAACCACTACACCACCAGGACTCAGCCCCTAACTGGCACTTTATAAACACGGCAATGCAGTAGCAGTAACACTAGTCTAAATCTATGATTTTGTTTGTTTGTTGTTTGTTTGTTTGTTTTTAGCCTAGACCCAGCAGTTCTCCATGTTCACTTTCCAGAGCCCCAAACAGCTATGGAAGATGTGCAGCTATCCTGGTAACATAAGGGGGAGATGGTGACTGGAGAAAAGTAGGACATTGAGCAGCACAAAGAAGCCCTCTCAGTCTTGAGAACCAAACCCCCAGAAGTCCAATCTCACTCAAGCCATTCTCACAAGACACCAGGCATGAGTGTGAGAAAGCTATCTGGACTGGTCCATCACCAGCGGGCATCACATGCAACAGAGGCAAGCTGTCCCTGCAGTGCTCGTGCTGAAGTCCTGGCCCACGGGAGAGTAAGCAAATAAAGCTGTTGTTATTTTGAGGCACCAAATTAAAGGCGTGTTTGTTGAATGCCAGTAGATGGGGTTCCATGGGGAATGCCTGATGTTCTCTTGGCAAAGAAAGAGATGTTTTCAACCAGGTTTATAGATGGTTCTGGATGACATGGCAGCATCAAACCTACATTGACAACTGTAACCCAAGAGCCCCATGCTCTGAGGGACAATGGTGATGTGAAATCCCCTCAGTGGGCAGAAATCCAAGGGGGAACAGATGGCCAAAGCGACAGCTATCCTTTGATTTATGACTTGGACTGGCTGGGCAAGGACATAGCAGGAGCATGATTAGGAAAAGTAAGGACAACAATCAGTCTGGAGACAGGTGTACAGATGAACCTATCTCAAGGGGCATGGTATGACATTGTGGGGGTCCCAGGGGAATATCTGCTCAACAGGAACCTCGGTCGAGTGAGAGCTTAATAATCAGGTGCGCAACATGACCTCGGCCATAGATGCCCCTTTGCCTCTTTTCCCAGCGAGCATAGCCCTTGACCAATAGCCGTATCCACTAAGTCGTGGTGATTGATCCTCGTAATCAAGGGAATTAAAATTCTCTACTACCTAGTGGGGACAAGGAGTTTGTCTGGAACAAAACATATCTTTGGCGCTCCTCTGACCATGTGATAAAATAAAACTTAAACAACCTAATACTGGTAGGTCTTCTAATGGCAGAGATATTGTGAAGCTAAGAGGTTAGGGCGTATTGTTCAGTAAAAGCCACACCCAGCTGAGCTGTTCTCTGAAATGAGCAGAAGTCAAGGAAATGTGAACACTCATTGTACTCATCTTATGGGTTAGAGAAACAAGGACTGCAGTAATGTGACTTCTTATGGACTTGAACTGGACTGGGCTGAGATGTTTTTTCAACAGACAATTGCCCTTTGGTCTCTCTCTCTCTCTCTCTCTCTCTCTCTCTCTCTCTCTCTCTCTCTCTCTCTCTCGGATACACATTTGAGTGAGTGTCCTTGGATTTGTTTCTCTAGCCAACCCAGCCTAACACCACTGGAGTTCAAAGCCATCCGAGAATGTACTCTTGGTGCCTGTTCTCATTTGGGCTGGGGCTGGTGAATCCTATTGGTCATGTTTTCGCAAGCTACTTTGTGCTGCTTCTAACGCATCCAAGATGATTTTGCTCTCTTTTTTTATTCCCCAGGGGCTGTCTCCCTAAAAGCACTTTGAGTTGACATCCCTGCCAGTTTCTGCTCATGCCCATTTACAAATTAGAAAGCCTGGCCCCATGAGGTCATTTTGACGAGGGGCACCGGTTGAGCAAATGGAAAGAAGTGTTTGGGAGCACTTTGGTGCAACAAAGGGCACACTGCCTCCGCGCACGGCAATTTAGGGGTTGCGAGGCGTTCCTTCGCCTTTGCTCAATCAAGCACTCATAGCTTGAAAACTGCGCTGCCAGCGCCGGCTCACATCAGGGCCTTCCTGCCTGCCTTGAAATGACAGCGGCTGCAGGTGACGTGTGAGACAGCCAGGTATATAAATTGCCTCTTCTACAATCAAGGGAGAGATGATTGGATCCTTGTTCTGTGGGACTCGGGAGACCCACAGGCTTGTTGCTGTTTGTACAAGTTACCAGCATCAGCGCTAACATGGAAAAAAAATAAAATAAAACGGAAAGGAAGAAATTGGTTTTCATCTCATTACAGGGAAAGGAAAAGTATCTACGAGTCATATAGGAAGAGAAGCTCAGAGCGGGAGAGAAGGAAGCCAGCATTTATTAAAGGTTTAATATGTGCCAGCAACTTTACCTATCTAAGCCAAACTCCACAATGCTGTTATTTGCACCTTGTAAAGGAAAGGACTTGGGGGCAGAGAATTATCCATATTTCCAAATACCTCCAACTAAAAGCCCAAACTTCTTCCCTCCACATCACATTGACTCTGTATACATGATGCAAATTTTGCCCAAAAACTGGGGAAAAAATCCCCAAATCCCCAAATGTCTACATTATCATTTGCCTTCTTATGCTTCAGAATAAAGTCATGAATTGCAAGAGGTTCTGGAGCCCTCTGCTGATTGCCCCTTATCCTGATTTCAACCCCACTTTCTCAGGTCCCCTGTTTTTAAACTCTGACAAAATGTATTCAGGTTTGAAGTTTTTCATGAAAAAGAAAAGGAAAATAATGATTTTCCTCTCTCTTTGCAAACACTAGAGAGCTTACAGCTGCCTGCAGCTACGCTGGCTGTCCAAAAATGCATCTATCTTTGGGGAACAATCTTTTCACCCTCTTTTGGAGAATCAGCCTCACTTTCCCTGATGGCATGGAAAGAACTGTCATTCCTAATGTTCTCTGGGCTATCCCCCTTCCTTCTATAGTTACCCTGTAGAACAGTGGTTCTCAACCTTCCTAGTGCCACGACCCTTCATTACAGCTCCTGAGGTTGTGGTGACCGCCAACCATAAAATTATTTTTGTTGCTATTTCATAGCTGTAATTTTGCTACTGTTGTGAACTGTAATGTAAAACAATATGTAGTTATATATTGTGAAAAAAAATTTCTAATTACACATAAATGAAATTTTGTCGGAAGCATGGTGTAGCATGGCTAATATTGTCTTAATATAACCACAGTAAACTACACTAATACATGTTGTATCAGTATGCAAAAAAGGCCAATGTCAGTGTGATGGTTCAGAGAGCTTCTTTCTCACCAGATCCGAAATCCTCGGGGCAGTCTTTGCAAGAGCACAATGGTAATCATCTTCCACAATAAGCCGACTTCTGTATGTAGACTTGGAAAGCTGGAAAACGCTCTTTCACAAGGAGATGTTGTTGGAAATGGAAGAAGGCGCAACACAGTCTCAGACAGCGCAGGATATGGCTGCCAACACTTGATGCAGAATCTGGTAACTGGCGTTGTAGAGAAGTCAATTCTCGCTGCATCGCTGTGAATAAGTGCAATGAACTCCTCTTGGCCTGTCTCAGAAACATCTTCGACTTTGTGAATGGGTTTCTGGAAGCACTAATGGGATATCAGGTAGATTTGGAAAGTATGATAAAATTTTGTCTGTAAGCATGTGCAAGTGTTCTTTCACAGAAATTACCGTCATAATCTTTTCATCTGGTTCAATGTCATGATCCTCAAAGAATTCAGATAAGGTAGGCAGAAGGTAAATTTTATTTTCATCCTTTTTTTTTTGTCAAAGCTGAAGTTTCATTTGGAATAATTGGATCTTTTCAGACAAATTGAGGCATCTTGCATTTGGTCCTTGCAGTGGTAAATTTAACTTACCCAAGATGGCAAAGATGGCAACCCAGTAAGCCATTTCCTCCCTTTCACTTTTTTGCTGAAAGTGCTTCGAACTGTGGCCTTGCTCTCTGAGTTCAAAGCTTTTTGAGTTCGTCTCGAAGCTCCCAAGTGTATACCAAAACATTTCCTCTCAACAACCACCGCACTTCAGTGTGACATAGCAGCGCATGGCTAGGTGCATTCAGCTTGCTCCCCAGTTGTGAGAACTGTCGACTGTGTAAAGTGCTCACCATCACAAAATCAACAGAACTCATGATGCTTTTCCTGACTTCCTATAACTCTTGTGGCAGCGTTCTTGTTGCTAAGACTTGTTGATGAATCATAGAGTGAGTTCCAGTGACTTTTAATGACTCATTCAGAACCAAACGTCGAACTCCTGGCAGAGCTGGAGCACCATTAGTGCAAACACCACAGGCCTCTTCCCAAGAGATCTTATCCTGTTTCAGAAAGAACCAACTGCAGTGGTTCATACAGGTAGTGGTTGTCGTTTTAATAGGTTTGCAAAAAAGAAAATAATCTTTAAGGTCGCCATCATTAATATACCTCATGTAAGCCAGGAACTGTGAACAATTTGCAACATCTATAGATTTATCAAGCTGTATGCTAAATATTGGAAGTGGATCAAATTTAATTTCCTGGATTACCTGATCAAGAATATCAGCAGATATGGCATCTATCTTCTGTGGGCAGTGTGGTTAGATAAGAAAATTGCATTAATTTTTGTAAGAAATTTGTCTCTGATCATAACTTGAACAACGTCTTTAGCCGCTGGCAACAGTAAATCTTCAGCCATAATGTGAGGTTTCATAACTGGTGATTCTGAGTGCCACCAAATACAAAGCGTCAACAGCTGCTGTGTTTTGTTTATGGTACTTGACACCAGTGTCGTCTGGCTTTCTTGAGTCCATCAGCTTTGCTTCTAAAATATTGGTATTCTTTCTGACAAAGCTCAGAAGCTTGCTATCAAAATGGCATTCTAGTTTTTTCAACTTCATAGATTCGCAACAAATAGCACATAGTGGTTTTTCCATTTCTACTGCAATTATTGAAGTAAAACCATACTTCTAAAACTCCTCGCTATATTTTCTTTTCCTAAGGTTCTTCACCACATGATCCATTGTCATGGAATGGTTTGCTCACTGAAATAATATATAACAATAGTTTTAATAATGCAAAAGATGATACGTGGTATAGTTCAGTCAATACAGTACATCGACATTTCTTATGATTACCACTCTCTGTGTTTTTTTTTTTACACACCTGTTACTATCACAAGGGGGTAGGATTCACATCAACCACAGCTGAATTTAAAAAGACCAATTACCATTCAGATTGAGTTCCCATAGGATAGATTTTTTTTTGCAATAGCTGATCATTTTCCAGTACATGATTTTACATTTACCCAATAATTATAATTCATGAATTGTTGTCTTATCTCCAATACTGCTGTTTTCAACACAGTTGCTGCTCTCTACACAGGTGTGACTGGTCCACATAAGTACATTATGTCACTAACCTAGTCACATACACCTGTATTTGCACGGGGTGTGTGTGACGGGATTGGTGCAATGATGTTGTCATGCCGGGTACTCAAATGTGGGCGTAGCTGCATGTGCACGGACCCGCCTGGATACAGATGGAGGAGCAGTGTCTCAGTTCCTAAGACCATTGAAAATATGGGTTTTCTGATGGTCTTAAGTGACCCCTATGAAAGGGTTGACTCCCAAAGGGGTCGCAACCCACAGGTTGAGAACTGCTGCCATAGAGTTCCCTAACAAAATAGCATGTATGATCCACAGGTCTGAAGGTTAGGTGTTTGAAATCAGTGTGTTGACCTTGTTCGTTTCTTCTGAGATTTTCTAAAAGAAACGGTTCTCCTGCGTCTCTCCCAGGTAGGTACGGGTAGCTCCAGGCATCCTTTGACTTACATCTTTGTCACATTTCTCCTCTTTCATATAGATGTGGTCAGGACCAACCCTACTCCAGCATGACCTCATATGAGTACATCTTCAAAGATTATTTTCCAAAAAATAAAAAAAAATCACCTGCCACAGATAGGAGGGTTATGGGGTTAAACAAATCTTTTTGGAAAGACAGATGTCAATCCGTAACACCCTCCAAGGCATTCTTTGGCCTTATTAGCTCAAGTCAGTTTCTGCTGCCAACAAACACGAGGAGCTGAACCGATTGGCCATACATGCCTTAATAGCATGCACAAAGCCCCACTCACACATCCTCCTGCCACTGCTTGTGGCAAATTGGTGGCATTGTGTTTCCGAGGCCCCTTTTCCTTGGACACCTGTGACTGCTTCCCCATGTGCTCGCTTGCTAGAGGGGCTGACCAATTTTCCTTTATCGCTGATCTCTTCTAAGATGGCCATGACTGCTAGAGCGACCGCGGAGTCAAGTCCAAATCATTGCGGGGACACCACCGGTGTGACACACAGATTTCAAAGGCTGATTTTTCAGAAGGCGGGCCTTTAGTCACACCCTTCACAAGGCTATGACTCCAGATACCACCCACCTAATCAGTCCTTATAGACATAGAGAAGGGAGAATTTATGATTAAAGCCAACAGCTCACTGCTGCTGTTGTGGCAATTCCAACTCCTAGCAGCACCCTAGGACATGTATCATAAAATGGAGGATAGTCATGTTAGATCACAAAATGGAGGGCAACTGAATAAAGGACTGAGACTCGGGACCTAGCCAAGCTTACACCTCTATTGGGGAGACCCAGTTCAACCTCTGACTCATTCCCACACATGCCATTTCACACAGCTACTGCAGATTGTTCTGTGTCCTCTGAACCGTGTCCTACAAAACCTTCTGCCACAGTAGAGTGTTTTCATGACTTACGGTATGTCGCTCCAAGTAAAACTCTGCAACCCTTCCTGAGAACCTTCTGCTGACCTACGGACCTAACTGTCTGAGCTCTGTCATGCCATGGACGTCCATACTGTGCATGGACGGATTTACTGGGGTTTCTTTCAAAATATGAAAAAGAAAGTCTATTAAATCAATAAGCAAAAGCTATTCCTTGCCCTTTCGTGGCTACTGGCAACAGACCCAACTGAAGATCCCAGAGATAGTAAATCCTTGAGATTGGAAAAAATAAAAATAAATCCATTGCATCTTGGCCCCCTCGTGGCCCAGTCAGAGTGCACTGCTGCCCTCCTCCCCAATGTGATGAGTCCTTAGGCTGCCCTACCAGAAAGACTTTTGAACCAGGGACAAAAAAAAAAAAGAAATTGTTGATTGTTATCTATCTCCTTGAATCTGCAGGTGAATAAAGGACTAGAGACAGCTGGGTGTCCTCAGGGGCTTCCAATTAAAAGGGATTAAGACTGTAACCAGGCCTTAACTCCCCAACTTTCTCAGCAAAATCACTTTGGTTCCATCTAAGAACGACAGCCACAGCAGCCATCTATAAAGACCAGTCGTATTTGGAGAAAGATTCCAATTAGCCAACCACACTTGCAGAATCAGGTCGATCTGCAGGCCTACCTCAGAGATCTTGCAGACCCCGCTGCCGACCGCCACGATGACGTGTCTCACAATAAAGTGAGTTGCACAACATCCTTTGTCACCCCTTCCATCTTAAAGTCATGTTTGCACTATGCTAATAGTCTATTCAGCACACGATTGCTTTAGGAGGGAGTTTGAGAGGCTGTGAGAAAGACCAAAAGGGGCCCAGAGACTCAAAGTGGGCACGAGCAGTTGGGGAAATGGTCCCTTTTTCTGTGCTGGAGTCAGGCTGGCCGCATGGCGTCTACAGAGTGCAGGGTTCCATGCCCACTCAAAACAGGCCCATAGGACTGGGCAGACCTGCCCTGTGGGATTCCAAGACTGCAAGTTCACCGCAGTAGAAAGCCCCAGCTTTCTCCCGCGGGGTGCCATACAGCAAAGTGCACTAAGACAAGATGTGTCTGAAGTTCAGGGCCCGCCCCGGGATACCACAGATGCCCCCTTCACTCCACTGTTCACGGGGTCCTCCTGGACAACTTTTCTGAGTCCTCTTTTGTGCTCAGATAAATTGTCTTTTGAGGCACAATTCATCCCATTCCTCCCCGGGAGGCTTTATGATCCATCAGTTTCTGAGAGTCAGCCCTCTCCTGAGATCTGCTTTTCTGCAGAAAGTCCCAGTCTCTGATGCACTTAGCCCTGGCCACAGACAGACTGACCTCTTGGGGAACCCAGGTTTCCACGCCTCCCTTCTCAGCACACTGCCATCGCGTCAATTCTGACCCTTGGGAATCCTATGAGACAGGGTAGAACTGCCCCTTTGGGGTTTCCAGGACAAGAGTAAGAAGCCTCATCTTTCTTCCATAAAGCAGCTGAGAGTTTCAAACTGCTGTTAGCAGCCCCACACCCCTACACCCCCAGGGCTTCCCCTCCTCCCTGTTAAGGTGCAAACTAAAGCACCCGTTACTGCGGAGTCAGCTCAACTCCTAAGGACCTCCTGTGCGTCAGGGTCGAAGTGTGTCTGAGGGAACCCTTTGTATGGCCGGGCATTCGGTAGGGTCCTAAGCTATCACAAGCATATGGGTACCCGGAGGGCAGTAGTGAGGGTCTCACTGATAGGATTCCTGCCTTCCACGGGGGTGACTTAGCTTCAAGTTCCGGCCAATGTGCTTCCTGCATAACCACCACGCAGCTACCAGTGGAGGGGCGGGGTGGGGGGAGGGTGTGGCCGTGACACGGAGCAGGTTTTGCACAGCTTCCAGAGCAGATGGACTAGGAAGAAAGGATTGGCCATCTACTTCCAGGTGGCAGCCACTGAGAACCCCATGGATCACAGTGGTCCGATCCACAGACAGTTACATTATCCACATTCTCAGCAGTGTTCCATTCCATTGTCCACAGGGCTGTCTCAATAGTAGCCAGCCGCAATAACAGCAAGTCATTGCTGGGCCCATAAAGCTGCCAGGCCAGTGTTTAGGTAGAGAAATAAAGAGACTTAAATCAGGACTACCATGAGATCAGCACACACACACACACACACACACATCCATTCACACACATGCTCACACAAATATACACAGTAACAGCCCAACCAATAACAGCTCTGTCTTCTGGAAGCATTTATTTCTCTTTTTCCTTCTTTGGGTTTGGGAGAAAGATGGGACTTTCGACTCCAGTAAAGAATTACAGCCTCAGAAACTTCCAGGGGCAGTCCAACCCTGTCTTACAGGGGAGCGGTGAGTCAGAATTGGCTCCATGACCAGGAGTTTGGTTTGGCTGCTGTGATCTCCAGTGTCAGCAGAAGAGCCCACTTGTCAAAGTTGTTGGACCCAACACCGCCAGGGCTGCAGAAGCCAGCACAGAGCAGCATAGAACCTGACACGGGAACCCGGGCAGAAGGGAGCCGAGCAGAGAGTGCTTAGAATGGGGCCAGCCCTGACGGAGCCTTTCAGTTCGATGACCTACATGTGCCTCATTATGGTTGTGACATACATGTGCCTCATTATGGCAATGACGCTACTTCAAGGAGACATCCTTGCGCTTACAGCTGAAAAAATTCTGAACTCAATGCAACACAGACTCCCACCCCCACCCAAAGAACCTCAACACCAAGACTTTCTGTGAAAATAATCTGAAAATCCTTATTTCTTTAAGTAATAGTGCCCAGCATTTGGTGGTCTCAAAAACCAAGATGGGTAAAATGGGGTGAGAGAATAGCTAGAGACACACACTAATTTCACGGGGGCGTGGGGGCGGCTTTTTTTGTTCCCCACACCCCTGGCTGCTCACGAATCACAGATCTTTCCATTGAAAGCTGATTGTTCCATCTCATTCCTCTCTGCAGCTCTGTCGATGCCTCCAGACTTCGGGGAAATGGTGTGCAAAATGATAGCTGTGTTGACATGAAAAAGAGAAGCAGAAGGTCCCGAACATCATGCTACCTAGGTAAGACCGTTGCTTCTTGTACCTGCTAGAAGCCATGGCCAATCCACACTCCTCTTCCCCGGAGGAAGATGCTCCTGGTCAAAAGAAAAGATCTAAACGATGCTTGCAAAGGATGTGCCTTGTAATTGGCACGGTGCTTTCCCAACCAGTTCTCATGCAAGACCCTCCAGCCCCAGCCACCCTCAGTGCCAGGCTGCTGACTGAAAGGTTTGAACCCCCCATCTTTCTGCAGGAGGAAGATGTAGCAGGCTAACTGTGGCCTCGGAAGCCCCATGGAGCAGATAGACTCCGTCCTATAAGGCAGGACTGGCAATGTATGAAGCCCAAGAAATCAATACCAGCTAACATCGCACGCCCACCAAAGGGAAGCAGCTCCAACCATCACATTAGAGGTGAGGTAATTAAATGTTTGGCCAAATACAGCACACTGGTTTCTAAGTTGATGATTTTGTATGGTCCTGGACTGACGTTATAATATCCAAATGGCCCTTGGCAGAAAAATCTTTCCCCACCCCTGCTAAGAGGAATTGACTAGACAACAGTGGTCTTCATGTGGCCTCTAGCTCCTTAGTGGTAAGCCAGAGCAGAACAATACTTTTCCTGTTATGGAATATCAACTGTTATCCAAGTCCAAATGGTTGGTTGCTATTTTTGTTGTTGTTTCTGCTGCTGCTCTTGGCTGTCTGTCCTCCACTTCAAACTATTGTTGCATTCAAATTGTGCCACTTGTGAAGAATATTGAACATATGAGTTGTCACAGAGCAAGCAAACCTATTTTGGAAGAAATAAAGCTGGAATGCTCCTTAGAAGTAAAAATGACGGGCTAACCCCTGGTGGCATAGTGGTTGTGTGCGGAACTGCAACCCACTGGCTTGGCAGGTCAAGTCCAGCAGCAGCTCTCCAGGAGCAAGGCTGGGCCTCCTACTTCCACCAGAGGGCAGTGATGCTCCCCCCAAAAAAAGTAAAAATGACAAGACTTTGTCTCAGGGACTTTGGAGCAGTACTCAAGTACAGCTATCAGGAAGGACCGGTCCCTGGAAGAGGGCATCGTGCTTAGCAAGGTGAAGCATCTGAGAGAAAGGGGAAGGTCCTCAGTGAGAGGAATTGGCATGGTTAAGAATGGACTCAAATGTAGAAAGAGTTGTGAGGCTGGTACAGATGCTCTCAGGGAAGAAAAGGAGAATGATTCCAAGGTCACTAACATGCATTTTGTAGGCAGCAATCCTCAAAGTGCATTCCCCCAGAGGGAGGGGGACACTTTTGGAACTCTGGACATGCAAGCCCTCGTGTCCCAGACCACCTGCTTTGGCTTCTTAGAGCTGCTATAACACAAATAGGATGTGTGAGTGACTTAAAAAAAAACAGACCAGACATATCTTTGCTCACAGATTTGAACTCTGAAATTCTGATTCAAAGTCTCAACCTTGTTGTTGATTCCTTCCTTGTAGGTCGTCCCAAGTGTCTCTTGGTTCTTGTGCATAGAAGATGTCTCATACAGCGTCTGCACACACACACACACACACATGCACACACACACACACACACACACCCCGTGTGGGCTCCTGCTAAGCAACCCTGGAAGAGCTGTCAGGTAAGCAGTAAACTGCTAAACCCAAGGCCAGCAGCAGAAACAACAACAGTTACAGCTTCATGAACAAAGACATCTGGGTAAGAGCTGTGGCAGTCACCTAGTCTTGTGTTGATTTGAGAATGAAGAGTAGGGGTGGAGTCCAGTCTATCAATCTGGAGACAGCCAATGAGACCTCTGTGTGGGCATGGCCATCTCCTCTGAGAATGGTGAGGAATCTAGTACTTCCTTCTTGGAGACAAGAAACACTATCTCTCTTATTGCTCACTCTCTTGGAGATGCTCTACTGAAGAGACACAAGGCTGACTCCCTAAGAGACATCCCAGAGGAAAAGCCACATGGACCTACCTTGATAGACCCAGACCATTGAAGCTGAAAAAAAATCACATAGAGACACCTGCCAGCACTGAGATGCTTACAACATCCCTGGATCCAAGACTTTCTATGCACTCACTTGTGATCATTCTGCATGTGTTTCGTGAGTCTGAAGAGGACTTTATAGATTCGTATTGGACATGTGCGCTCATATTGGATTTTTTACCTTGGACTGGACTGGATTGGGATGCTTTCTCAATGTTTATCTGCTCTAGTATATGAACCTCTTTCTTATGCACATTAGAGTTTCTATGAATTTCTCTAGTCTACTCAGACTAACATAGGAGTTAAGATACATAGTTTGAGGGAACACAAGGTAATCCATAACATTTCCAAACCAAAAACTCTGGATATATGACCAGGAAGCAGCTTTAACCAGCCCTTCGAGTCATTCTGAGACTCTTGAGAGCCTATCATGCCCACACTCCACAGGAAGATAGGAAAAGACCATTCAAAAACAGTATTCGTCCAGGATCCTGCTGTACAGGAAAACCTCTTAAGAATTGATAAGAAATACAGTTATGACAGTAAAAGGCAATCAACTTGAGATATTTATCACAAAAGATTATTACTTTGAAGTTTTCCTTTTTTAAAAAATATTACGATCAAGTTTCCCTTTTGCATTCCCCTGGAAGAAGAGGAGAAGATGTGCTTTCCCTTCCAATGGCAATAGAGGCAAGAGTCAGTTCTGCTCCCTAAGCCTCATGTAAATCGGTTGATTTCTTCTGTGGAGTCAGACTCCAGGGCAGAGAACCAGCGTGATAGTTCATTAAGCATGATTGCAGTCACTGGGCTGCCAATGAAGACACCAAGGTAACTTTTGTCAATCACTAGATTTACCTCTATTTATTTTATAGGTTTTGTTACTAATGTCAATTGGATCTTCACACTTCCTCCCTGATTCCAGTGATAGTTGTGCTTTACGTCAACTTGGCTGGGACAGGACTCTCAGGCGTTTGGCGCTGAGACCTCCTCCATGCTGTGACCCAGCATATGCTCATTACCCAACAATGGGGTCTGCTGGGAGAAGGCAAGTGGTTGTGGAAATAAGAAAGTGGAGGGCAGCTCCTGACTCAAGTCCCAGGCCAGATGTTCCCTGGGGTGGGGGGGGGGGTGGCCTACTTCATATAGAATTAGGTGCCGTAGAGAGCTTTTTGATTCTTGCTGTTCTGGATTCTGTATCTGGCTTAAAGACTTCTGATTTTTTTGGACTTGAGCCAATGCTGCCATATTGCCTGCCAACCATGGGAGCCATCAGAGGCTGCCATCTGACTGCCAACCTTGGATTCATCTACTTCTGCATCCACAAGCCATGATCCTTATGTTGCATCTCCTGCTTCCTGGTTTTTCAGCCCCAGCAGCTACACAAGTCAGGAAAAGCCTCCAGCTTAATATCTGACCCACGGATTTGAACTGGACTGAGTTTACCTGTTTCTACAACTGTGAGAGCCACTTTCTTGATATAAATTCCTTTCTTTATAAAGAAGGGGGTACCACAAGTATATATACAGGAAGACAGAGCTTTAGTAGTACACATTTTTCACGGTAGGTGAGCACTGAGCGGCTTGCTCTGAGTTAGTGCACCCAGTGGCATCACACAGGATCTGGTTGCGTGAATTTTTCCGTAAAAGCAGTTTCTCTCAAAAGCCACTTTTGTGATGACCAATTTAAGAGACTAGCATGAGGCTGAGAAATTTGGTTTCCTGCTCAGGAAAAATGCCAGAGAAACTATTGTGATGTTGAACACAGCTCACAAGGACAGCGCCATGAGAAAAATTCAAGTGCACGAGTGGTTTTCTTGTTTCAAAAAAGGTGAAACGTCAATTGATGACAAACCTGGTTCTAGATGTCCATCAACTTCCCAAACAGAGGAAAGTGTCAACTTGTAGTGCATTTGGAGTTCATTCCGCCAGGTCCGACTGTTGGTCAAGCTTTCGATCTAAAGGTTCTGAAAAGACAACCTAACTGTGTGGCAAAAAGGCCTGATTTATGGCAGACAAGGGAATGGTTTTGTCACCACAACAATGCACGTGCACATGCAGCCCTCCCGGGGCACCAGTTTTGGGCAAAACATACCATGCCTCTCTCGCCCATGCACCTTACTCACCTGACTGCATTCCATGCAACTTCTTTTCATTTCCGGGAATGATGCGGGACATGGCAAAACAGGAACTTGGCAATGTAGAAGAGCTGGAGAGAGATCTGAGAAGGTGCTGTCAGCCAGCCAAAGAGATGAGTTTGAAAAATGTTTTCAAGAATGGAATCTCAGATTTGAAAAAATGTAGAAGTACAATGGGGACTACTTTGAAGGGGATAGATTGTTTTGTAAAACAAATTTAAATACCTAGCTTTGAGAAAAATGTTCCATGGTGGGGAGGTACCCCGCACATATACATAAACATCACAAAGTTTGTGTATGTGTAACAATCTGATTAGTGGGTATCAAAAACCCAAGCTACACGCACTGTCATCAAGTCGATTCAATTCACAGTGACCCAATAAGACATACTGCAACTTCTCCTGTGGGTTTCCGAGACTGCAGTTCCTTACAAGAACAGAAATCCTCCGTCTGTCTCCTAAGGAGCAGATGCAGCTGTGGGTTTGAACCGCAGACCTGTGGTTAGCAACCCCGTGTTCAGCCGAAGTGCCACTGTGGTCCTAAAAGTGAGTAACCTAAAAATAATACCCTGGGCTGCGCAGCTCAATGGGAACAGGCACACAAGTCCCCTGGGAGCTCATTCAAAGGCAGGCTCGGTCGGCAGACCCCAGCTCTCAGGTCCACATTCTGCATTCCTAAGACACTGTGAGATGGTGTGGAAGGCGCTGCTGTCCATCCTTAGCTCACGCTTTGACTAGAGCCTCCATAAGGGCTCAGGGGTGCGATTTCCAGCATGCCACTAGCAGGTGTGTTGGCTTCTCCCTCCTCTTCTCCTCTCCAGCCATGGATGCTGCCGATGGTCTGTCCATAGTGCAGCCCCCTGGGGTGACTCGAAAGGGTGACCTCCAAAATACTCTCCCCAAAGTCCTCATCCCAGACCGTGTGAGCTTCCTACAGCGGCTGTAACAACACACCACGAACGGAGTAGCTTACAAGAAGGGGATTTAATCGCCTCACAGTTCTGGAACTTGAGACTGAACTGAGCACACGGCAGGGCCATGACCGCCCCCCCACCCCCCACCCCACCTCTTGTCTACTCTAGAGGGAGACCCTTTCTAGTCTCTCCCAGCTTTGGCAGCCTCTGGAAGCTGCATCTGAACCTGGCCATCCTGCCTCTGCCTGTCTCCCGTGTTTCTTTTCTTTGATAACGACAGCACTCAGAATAGGTGCAACCCATCACCCTCACACCAACCCTGGCTCCTCCCAAGCCTGGACAGGGGTGCTGAGATGGTGCATCTTTATGGGGGCAGACAGTCTCATCTCTCTCCCAGGGGAGCAGCTGGTGGGTTGAACTGGCGCCCTTGGGACAAGCAGCCTGTCAACTAACCCACTGCGCCACCAAGGCGCCTTCAGGCTACATTAAGTCCCAGCCGGGCCTCTTGTAACTTCGGTGATGACCTCTGCAAAGACTCCATTTTCATGTCCTAGTGCCCCAGGAACTTCAACGAATCTTTCTAGCGGACCAATTCAATCCCTAATGGAGTATTAGTGGAAACGCTACTGGTATCTGGTGTTTGCCATTCCAGCTTGGTGAAAAATACCGCAGCATGTGTCAGACCCCAGGGCCCCAACCAGCGTCTTTCACAAAGGTGCCACCCTCTTCTTGGTTCGGGGGCCATGCAGGGCAGGGAGGGAGCTGCCCTCTAAAAGGCCGAGCGACAAGCAGGCAGGAGGAGTGCTTAGGGCACCGGTAGGCATGCTCTTGAGAGCAAAGAGCCCATCCTGCCCCTGCTAGCAACTTTGAAATCACCCAAGAGCTTAAGTTTTTCCAGACAAATGAAATCACTGTGATCTGAAATAAGAACCTCCCAAAGTTTCCCAC
>PVJH01018557.1:0-44957 GCA_004026705.1 Nesogale talazaci | reverse complement strand
ACCTCAGAGGCGCCCCAGTCTTCCCTGCCTGCCCTTCTCCCACCACTCCAGCTTGGCGAGTCCGGTCTTTACAGATGGCAAGCTCTAACCAGTGTCACCATGGGGTTTAGGGATGCACACACATTGGGCAGCATGGGACACCTACTGCAGCAGATGGAATTTTCCTCGAGGAGCCGTCAAGGGAGCTGTATCCTGCCGCCACCTGTGGGGCGCTCCCTCCCAATTCTCGAGCCTCCTGAATCACAGGACTGTCACTCACAAACGGAGACATTCGGGATAGACTTCGTGAAATGGGAGGAGCGCGCGCACGCGCGCGTGCATGTGTGTGTGTGTGTGTGCGTGTGCATAAATACTTAAAAAGAGAGAATACTGAATTCTTCAGCTACAGGAAGACATTTAAAGTAGGTGCCCTTTCTGAGTTTTTTCTCTTCCAATATTTTCATAATTCAACTCCCCATCTGTAAGACTGGAAGTTGGAGAGACCATGAGATTATCCCTAGAACCCTCTGTTGGACACGCCGCTACTGCCTTTTAAAAAGCGGTGTATGATCATTGCCTCAGCCAAGGAAGGGGTGGGCTTTGTGAGACTGAGTCACCAGCACGGTCCCGGCTGGTGTCTGCCCTCTCCTTCCACCCGGAATGCGGTTGTCACAGAAGCTTCCGCCAAGGCCCAGAGCCCAGAACCCTGGGCCACACAGGCCCGTATTTTCATGCTTTGAGAGAGAAATGAGGACTGAGAAATGGTTTCTTTACCTTCCCAAACCTCACAGGAGCGAATACCGAGCCCTGCTCAGAACGTCCTCTGACTTCACAGTCTTTTTTCCCGTTTTTCATTTTAATTAAATTTTTTTTGACTTCACAGTCTTAAGGCCAATCACCCCGTCGGCTGTCGAGAAAGTGTTCTTCGTGAGGGTTCAGGGAGACAGAGCTCCTCCCATCTCTGGGTTCCAGCCGCATCCGGATGACTGTGCCTATGTGTGAGAGACACTTTAGCCATTTTCTAAAAATCACATTGTGAGGCTAAATGTGGTCAGGAGCTTTTCTAACGGGGCTTCAGGAAAGAGCCCATGCCCTGGCTTCTTCAGGGAGCCGCTGAGCTTCCCCGAATCACCTCTGTACAACTCCAGAAATTCACAGGGACCCAGGTGTGCTGGGTCCCAGAACCCAGAACCGTCCCAGAACCCCCCTCCCCGTTCCCCGACTGAGTGCGCCCAGACCCCAGCTGGTCCACAGGAGGACTGACTCTTCCACATTCTCTTGACTACCTACTATGCCGAGAGGTTCCACTTCCACAGAGTGAACTTCCCCGTGACCTCTGGGAGGTGCACGGGTTGCTACACCGTCTTCGTCAATAAAGAAAGGAAGGCTGGCAAAGACTAGAAAACTCCATCCCACTGGGACAGCTGGGCTCAGAAAATGACAGGTGCTGGTGAGGGCGCAGAGAAGTGAGAACCCTCTTCTTTTGCTGGTGGGATTGTAAAATGAGATCATTGCTGTGGAGAACAGCTTGGAGACTCCCCCCCCCCCAAAGTGTAACAGAATCACATGGCCCAGCAATACCACTCCTAGGTATATACCCCAAACTCTTGATGTGGCCGCCTACTCCACAGTGACCCTGGAAACCCCGTGGAGTGGTCCTATTCTGTCCCATCAAGTTACAATGAGCTAGAATCGATTTGAAATAAGTAACAAAGCCAATGAAATTTCTAGCTAATCTTAAGAGCCAAACCAGGGAGACTTCCTAAACCAGCGAGGGAAAACAAAGTGGAAACTCCAGGTCCTTACAACCAAGTCACACACCTGCAGTAGAGCTGACATTCTGAGCACCCAATTTGCAGAAGGCTCTGAATAAAAATGAAAGGCCCAAATCTGTTTGCAGAAGCTCCGCCTGGATTAAACCTCCACTTAATTGCTTCCAGA
This sequence comes from Nesogale talazaci, assembly GCA_004026705.1. NCBI lineage: Eukaryota > Metazoa > Chordata > Mammalia > Afrosoricida > Tenrecidae > Nesogale > Nesogale talazaci. The sequence goes on along the minus strand of PVJH01018557.1, from coordinate 43,037 downwards.
GCCCTGAGGTAGCAGTGGTTATGGGTTGGACTTCGATCCAAAAAAGACCGTAGTTGGAAACTACCAGCTGCTCCTCAGAGAAAGACAGGGCTTCCTATTGCCATAAACAGGTACAAGCGTACTTGTAGCCCATCCTACAGAAGCACTAAGAGTCTGCATCTAGTTGGTGGTAGTGAGCTTTTTAGCTTTCTGTCCTTCTGACCATTAAGTAGAGATGTGAACAGTCTTGCTTTCAGGCAGAATGCATTGGGAAGTGGAGTACCACCTCTGAGCTGACCAGCCCAGGAAGGAGCAGTCTCCCTTGGGGGCTTCCCTCGAACATGTCCTTGCTGGAGATTGGGATCCTGGTGTTGCTTGTCATGGAGCAGCTAAAGCAAAGGGAGGCAAAGGGCTCAACAGAATTTTTCAAAGGGCAGCTCAAGAAGACAAAGTAAATTATTATCATGAAATGCGCAGAGACCTCAGATTAGAAAACCAAAAAATGAAGAACAACCTCAGGTATCTTCAACTGAAAGAAGTGAACAAAAAAAAAAATTCAAGCCTTGAGTTGCAATATTGAAAGACTCTATAGGCAAAATATTGAATGATGCAGGAGGCATACAAAGAAGGTAGAAAGAATACAGAGTCAATATACCAAAATGAACTAGTCAATATTTCACCATTTCAGGAGGTGGTAGATGAGCCAAGAACCAACAATGCTGAAGGAAGAAGTTCAAGTTGCCCTGGAAGCACTCACTCTTCTCTGCCAGGAAATTTGGAAGACAGCTGTTGGCCAACCAACTGGAAGAGATCCATAGTTGTACCCATTCCAAAGAAATGTCACCCAACAGAATGCTCAACTTATGGAACAATATCAGTGATATCACACACAAGTAAAATTTTGTTGAAGATCATCCAACAATGTTTGCAGGGAGCTTCCAAGGGTTTAGGCTGGATTCAGAAGAGGATGTGTAACAGGGATATCATTGCTGATGTGAAACGGCTCTTCGCTGAAGTCAATGAATACCAGAAAGATGTTTACTTGTGTTTTATTGACTATGCCAAGGCATTTGATTGTGTGGCTCATAAACTATGGACAACCTTGAGAAGAACAGGAATTCCAGAACACTTACTGTGCTCATGCAGAACTTGCATCGAGGCAATCGTGCAAACAGAACAAGGACTACTGCATGGTTTAAAATCAGGAAAGGTCCGCGTCAGGGTTGTAATCTCTCACTCCACTTATTCAGTTTAGATGAGGAGCCAATCATCAGAGAAGCTGATTTATTTGAAGACGAGTGTGGCATCAGGCTTGGAGAAGGTCTTATGAACAACCTGTAATATGCAGATGACATCACCTTGCTTGCTGAAACTGAAAAGGACTTGAAGCACTTGTTTATGAAGATCAAGGATTGCAGCCTTGTATGGACTATGACTCAATGTAAAGGAGACCCGAATCCTCACAATTGGACCGATAGGTAACATCATGATGTATGGAGAGAATGTTGAAGTTATCAAAGATTTTGTCTTGCTGAGATACACGACCAATGTTCATGGAAGCAGGAGTCAAGAAAGCAAAGGCTCATGATATTGATAAGTCTGTTCCATAAGCCTTCTTTAGAATATTGAAAAGCAAGGATGTTAGTGTAAGTATTAAGTTGTGACTGACCCAAACCATGGTATTTTTGATTGCCTCATATGCATGCGGAAGTTTGAATTGTGGTGCTGGAGAAGAATACTGAAAGTACCATGGACTCTTAAAAGGACAGGTCGATCTGTCTCAGAAGTACAGCCAACATGCTCCTCACAGACAAGGATGATGGGACTTCATCTTACATTCTTGGCACCACGTTATCAGGAGGGACCAGTCCCTGAAGAATGACCTCGTGTCTGGTAAAATAGATGGGCATTGAAAAAGAGGAAGGCCTTCAGGGAGATGGATTGACGCAGTGGTTGCAACAATGGGCTGAAGCACAGGAGGCGCAGGACCAGGCAGTGCTTCGTTCTGTTGTGAGAATGCTTTCTTGGGCCAGGTCTGAATCAAGGGAGCCTAAAGACAACAACAGAGGCATGAGTCATGCCCTGACTGCCTTCCTCCCACCACCAGTGGTTCTTAACCTTTCACAGGGGTCACCAGATTCATAACAGCAGCAACATTACAGTTGTGAAGTAGCCACGAAAGTAATTTTATGGGGGGGGGGGGTCACCACAACATGAGAAACTGTATTAAAGGGTCACAGTATTAGAAAGGTTGAGGACCACCCCCTTAAACCAATCCTTTTTTTAAAAAAAATGTTTTTAATTGGGGGCTCTTAGAGCTCTTAACACAATTCACACAAATATCCATTCTGTCAAACACATCTGTACATATGTTGTGATCATCTGTTTCAAGACATTTTCTTTCTACTTGAGCCCTTGGTATCAGTTCCTCATTTTTTCCCTCCCTTGTTAACCCTCCCTCCCCCATGTCCCCTTGATAATTTATAAATTCTTCTTTTTTTTTCTCATGCCTTATACTGACCACTGTCTTTTTCACCCACTTTTCTACTGTTCATCTCCCTGGGATGGGGGGTGGGGGGTCATGTCAATTATTGTTATCAGTTCTCTCTTGCTCCCCCACCTCCTAGTATCACACGGGCTTCCATTATTGGTCCTGAGGCGTTTATCTGTTCTGGATTCCCTGTGTTGTGAGCTCTTATCTGTTCCAGTGTACATGTTCTGGTCTAGCCGGATTTGTAAGATATAATTGAGGTCTTGATAGTGGTGGTGGTGGGGTGGACATTTAAGAACTAGAGGAAAGTTGTATATTTTCTTAGTGTTATTCTGCACCGTGACTGGCTCATCTCTTCCTGTGGCTCTTCTGACAGGGGGGTGTCCAATTGAGTACTGATAAGCTTTGGGTCTACCCTCCCCCTCATTCCCATTGATATGCTTTTTTGTTTTGAGTCATTGATGCCTGATCCCATCCACACCTCATGATCACATAGGACCCTACACTAGCTTTGAAACTCTTCTGTCTAACATAATGTGTGTCCCATAGTTCCATTCCCTCCATCGGCTGACTCTGGTTGATCCTCTGCTCTGGCTGGCACTCCACAGTGCTCCTCCTCTTTCCAAGTACACTCTTGATGACCCTCCAGACTTCCTGCTGTGCCCAAGTCTCAGAGCCCGAACCCAATAGTCCTTCAGTCAGTGCTGGGAGCTTATCTTTCTCCACCTAGCCTGGTCTCTTCCAGTGATAGGCAAATGTGCCTTATCTGCTCCTCACCTCCTCTGTGTGGAAGAGGTATGGGAGTGGGGTGCATGTGCAAGAGAGAGATAGAGACAGAGAGAAACAGAGAGAGAGAGAGAGAGCGAGAGAGAGAGAGAGAAAGAGAGAGAGAGAGACACAGAGAGAGAGACAGAGACAGAGACAGAGACAGAGACAGAGAGATTGGGGGACCTGTCTCCATCTTTCCTTTGTATTTCAATTTCTGCCCAATTCCTGCCATTGGCTCTTTTCTCCCTTTGCCAGGCATCACAGCCTCATGGCAGTGGCCCTCTCATCCAGGTGACAGGGAGAAAGATTAGGGATAGAGGGGATTGTTGCTACCAAACGCCTACCCTAAACAGAATCAACTGGCCATGCCAATAAAGAGGTTGGAAAGAAATCAGGCACACATTAAACACCTATGGAGATGACCCAAAACTGGGCATGCTCAGACCCAGGTCACCCAGGTCCAGGTGGAGGTCCACATGGACACATACACATGAGACACCAGCAACTGCACAACCCACACGGGCACCTGAACTCAGTCACTAAGACTGGCCAATACCCTCAACCCTCAGGGGTCCTCAAACTACAGCCCGCAGGCCACATGTGGCCCAGGTGTTTTGGCCACCACTGCTGTCCTGATTAGCAGCTCACTCATCTTGTCCCGCAGTGAATTTGTTAATAGTTTTTTTTTTTTTTAAAACTGTAGTCTGGCCCTCCAATAGCCTGAGGGACAGTGAACTGGCCCCCTGTTTAAAAAGTTTGAGGATCCCTCCTAGGCAGTGGTGCTGGGAGTAAATGGCAGACAGAGGGCAGGCCTGCCTCTCTTGCAGGGCTGTCTTGCAGGTCAGAAGGTGGGATGTCCCCTGAGTGCACAGGGCGCACACACGCTCTCCTCTGTGGTTCTCTGGACTTCACTTTCTGGCCATTCTCCATGTGGTTTCTCACGATCCTTCACAGTGGATCACAGTGGATTCACATTTTCGGTCCAGAACTTTCTCACGGCCCCACCATGCCTCTGCGTAGACTTCCCCGGATTGGGGCTGATGGAAGAGTGTTATTCCCCATAATGTCCTTTTCCCTCATAAGTCACTTGGATTTACAAGTGTTCCTTTCAGGGTTGAGAAGCAAGAACCTCACCTCTTTGTCTTGTCGTTTCCTGTTTAAGGCTTAATGACTGTTCTCCTTAAACTGTATGTGGGATCAGGGTCTCTTTTGTCGTCTGAAACAGACCTTGTTGCTGGATGGAAAGAATCTTAAATAGGGTCATGTAAGCCATAGGGATGGGCAGGAGGGGATGGCAAATGGCATCGGACGGGGAAGAAACCTGCTGAAAAGTGCCATGGTCGGTGGACACCCATGACCTCTGGCTTCCCTTAAGTGATGAGCCTGCACGGCAGGTCCTTCTTCTATTCCCACCCTCTGCTCCTCCTACGACCCTCCGCGTCTATTCAGACTTCCAGATTCACTGCAATCGCCAGCCGCACAGACCTTGCATGGAAAGCTCGCCTGAAGGAGGTTTATTAGGAAAGTCTGGAGGTTACCGTCAGTGGTGACCAGCCATCAGGAAGGATACAGACAGAGTGCATTGGGACGTGGATGACAGATACTGGTCTCCGTTTCCTGCAGCCACGGCTCTCTCCGGTTCTTCGCCTCTCAGCCACGTGGGAGACATGTCTCTATGTGGTTCTTAGTCTCGGAGCCAAGTGCTCCCCTTGGCCTTTGGCGCCCCTCCTTCCTTCCTCCATCCCCCCTCACTCTGTCCCACAGTCTCCGGCCAGGTAAGCCTTGGCGTTGAGTCTTTGGGCCATCATTTGTGCTGTGCATCTGATCTCGGCAATCTCCAAGACAGAGACCTTGACTGTGTGCTTCCAGACTGTGCCAAGAAAACAGTCCACCAAGAAAATGGAGAGAATGAACATGAGTACAAGGTCTAACTACAGAACCATTCTTTAAAGGACTTCAGACAATAATCGTTGATAGGCCAATGAACATAGCTAGAAAGGGAGTTAGAAGTGGTGTTGTCTCCCTCAAAGGGCTGCACGCGTAGAAATCGCACTCAAGGGGTCGCTGAAAAATCGGGCTCAGACACTGGTGGCATGACGTCTCATAGGGGCCCCTGAAGTCAGCAGGTAAGGTAGGCTAGGACCCCGGCCAGGCTCCCCCCAGGAAAGCAGGAGGCGGGTGAAGGCAGGGCCCAGGCTCCGCTAGGCTCCCTGGGGAGCACCCCTTGGGTCTGCTGCTGTGGGTCTGAGTTTCTGCCCCAAATTCTTGTCCTGGGGTTCTGGGCACGCTCCTGAAGTGGCCATCTTAAGTGGCAAACTCCTGCACGGGCCCTGCGCGCGCAGCCTGGGGCTTTCCAAAAATAGCGTGCACTTTTGGAGACTGGAATCCGTGAAACTTTCCTTTCTCTCATAAAAGTCACTTGGATCACAAAAGTGCTTCTGCCGCGAGAATCCTCTCAAGAGCAGAAACCTACAACAAATAGTGCGGTGACTAAGCAATGAATCACTGGTTCTTTGAAGAACGCCAAGCAGGCGCTCTTCTCAGAAGGACCTGGGGAGCATTTTGTGTGGTCCAAAGGTAGCCAGGGAGGTCTGGTGGCATCAGTGGTTACTAGGTGAGCAGCCATCTTCAGGTTATCAGTTCAAAATCACCGGCCACTCCAAGGGAGAAAGACGGGGCTTTCCATTCCCATCAAGAGTCAACGTCTCTTCCCAGGTTTTGAACGTTGATGGGGGTCCACCCCCATCGTTCGTGTTTTTGCCTATTTGATAACATGATCTTATCCTTACCATCTTACCGTGGTTTGTCTTGCCCAGTTTCTGTTGGGTTTCCCAGCCCTGAAGCACAGGAGGGGTGGATGGATGTATGATGATGATAACTGATAACAAGGTATCTTAGGGAATGCAGGGGCAGAGGGCGGGTGATGGGAGGGAAGAGGGGTTGGGAAGTGAATAGTAGGGGAGGGAGAGGGGAGGGAGCACTGATTGATTGTGCAGTTCAGTTTGGAGATCATGTGATCATGGAGTGAGAATGGGAGGCTCTAAGATAGATATGGCAGTGATTGTACCACTCCCTTGATGTGATTGAACGATTGAACTGTTCAATTGTGTGATAAGTGAACTATGTGCCAGTAAAACTATTGGAAAAACTAAAATGAAAAATAAAAAAAGTAGAGTCTCAGAAATCTATAGGGGGCAGGTCTACCCTGTCCCGAAAGATCACTAGGCCCAGCAACAACTCAGTGGCAGTGAATTGAGTTTGGTTTGGGAGTTTTTTGGAAAAGGTCATTGTGGTGGATTGAAATGCGCCCCTTTAAAATCAGTAAATCCTGGCCTCTGTGCCTGTGCTCAGGAGTGGGGTATCCTCCCTGGGTTCACGAGACTGAACTGGTGTCAGGTGTATCTTACGTCAATCTCTCTTGATTTGGAAAAGAGATTCAACAAGCAAGGGAGAGAAGCCGAGGCAAGGGACGATGCTGAGGAGCGAGGGGACCCTCCCGGGGTCAGGACTGTAGTCTTGCAGAGCCCCCACCCCCAGCAGGCTTAGAGCGGGCGCCTGGAACTGAGCTCTGGCCTCGCTTCTCTGTGAGAAAATGAAGTGTGATGTGTAAAGCCTCCCACCTGCGGCCTTTCTGTGAAAACAGCCCAGGAAAGCTACTACAGCGGGTTAGAGAGCCGGTTATCAAGCTGTAATTACTTCATCCTTTGAAGCTTAACAATGACAGGTAACAGTTCTCAGTTGACTAGGCCCTTGGTTGAATGCTTTCTAAGCTTTAGTACTTACAACTGCCCAGTAAAGTGACCAGGTTTTAACATTGGTAAAGCGGGACGCTGTCATTGATGGGGGTGTGGGGGCAAAGGGGGGTATCGTCCCTTGCCGTTCTCCCACTGTTCCCTCAATTGTCGTGCATTCTTTCCAAAAATCAGGACTTTTATTTTTTTAATTCATTTTATTGGGGACTCATACAGCACTCATCATAATGTATACATACATACATACATACATATGTTGTGTCGGTAGTTACATCTTTTCTGGGATGGGGTGGGGTTCTTTTTTTTTTTTTTTTTTTGATTTGTGAGAAGTAAGCCAGTTTTATAGGGCAAGCAAGCTTAGGCAATTAGCATATCGTGATTTTCAAAATTAACAAGTGAATGGCAGCACAGCTGCAAGTCAGGCTTCAGAGGCCAGGGCTGTTTACAGTTACAAAGGCGACACTACAAACCCCAGGCAACAAACTGCAACAGAGTTCAGGCATATTCGGCCTGTAGCCAGATCAAGCATGTCTGGGCCGGCCGGCTCCTGACAGGTCCCCCTTTTTTATTTTTTCAAGTAATACAGGACTTTTTTTAAAACGCCGTGGGACGTGGGAAAAATTGCTTAAAATCAGGACTGTCCCCCCAAAAGCGGGACGTCAGGTCACTTTACTATAAAGTAACTCCCAACCCCCTCCCCTCCCCACCCCCCAAAAAAAACTCCACACCCAGAAAAACAAAACAAACTCACTGCCATTGAGTGTATTAGTGACCCTAGAAAACAGAGAAAGCTGTAAATCTGTACTGGTACAAGACAAGACAAAATAATGATAATTTATAAATTATCAAAGGTTCATGAGGGAGGAGGGTGGGGAGGGAGGGGGAAAATGAGGACTGATACCAAAGGCACAAGTGGAAAGCAAATGTTTTGAGACTGATGAGGGCAACAAATGGACAAATGTCCTTGACACAGTGGATGGATGGATGGATGGGTGGGTGGATTGTGCTAAGAGTTGTATGCGTCCCCAATGAAATGTTTAAAGAACAATCTGTTCTGGAGCAGGAAACTTCATCTTTGCTCCCCAGCGTGGGCTGGTGGGGTCAAACTGCTGACCTTTCCGTCGCCTGCCCCACGTTCGTGACCCACCCCAGCATCGGGCCTTGGGCAGAGGATGGCTAGAAAGTGAAGAGCTTCCAAAGAAAGTGAGCCTCATGCACTTGGGGTCCCCAGGGCACATGATGCTTTGTCTTCACAAACTGCAGTCTATTACGTGTGCATTATGAGAACATTTGGAATAGGGGAAATAGTGCAGAATCACCAAAATGTGACATAAGAGATAGCCAATGTGCATATGATGTGGGGAAATTGCTGTCTGCTGGTGCCACAACCCTTCAATGTGTAAAAAATGCCCTCTCTGCGTGCGAAGGGCCTGACCGTCAGGCCCCAAACAGAGTGCGCCTGTCGAAGGAGTGTGGCCAGTTTACAGATGAGGAAGTAGAGGCATGTGGGGGCCAAGTGATTGGTCCAAAGGACACAGCTAAATGCTGGGAAAACAGAGCTAGGTGGGAGAGAGTCTCTGCCTTTAAGGAGTTTACAATACAGTACTTTCTTTGGGCCTCTACTTTCTTTTAGCAAATGAATGGTAAAACTCCGTCTGTACACTGACACCTGGCACCTGAGTTCCTCCCTCACAGAGTGCGGAGGATGGTCCGGCTGCCATGCCGGGGAACATATTCTCGGGCGTGATAAACTGCTGTTTTTGGTGCCTCTGGTTGAGGAGGGCCTTCCACCAGCTTCACAGGATAATGGCAGGACATCTTCCCCAGGATCCCCAAGTGATCTGGTAGCATCCGTGATAGCTGATGGGTTTCAGACAAGGCCTCCCCCTGAAATGGACTCAGCTACATGCGCATTGGATCTGAAGTCCAGGTTATGGTTTCTCCCTGCCATCTCTTAATGCTTTCGAGAGGACCTCCTTCATTATCACGCCCCCTTTTTGGTACTGAATTCCACCTGAGCCAAAGCCTGGTCAAGGGACATTCTCACATCAATGTCACCCAATACCACATCTTCTCTTTGCTGTATTTATACACAGGCGTCGACCATGGTGGGTCTCTGCTGGTTTCCGAGGTTCTCCAGATAGTTGTGGGGTGGATAAATGATTTTAATCGTCTCCCATTTTCTAGAGGTGTCAAGAGACACACTTGTGTGCATATGGGACTGGAACAAAACATTATGAGAAGAAAGACGCCGCAAGGTCAATTTTCCCAGGTTCCAGAAGGCACCCAACTGTCCCACACCTGCCGCTGCCATCTTTCCCAGTATCCCTACGGAAACCTCCCTATTTTATTTTCAGTGTTGTAAACTCTATATTTCTGTTCTCTTTCTTGTATTGGTAAAGTCTATTTCCAGAAAGTCCACACCCCCTTCCTTTGCTTGCTGGTTTGCATGTGTCACCTGCTGGGGTGGGGGAGGGGGCCATGACCGTGATGGGATCTAACTGTGTGGCCGACAGGATGAGCTCTTTTGCAGAGCAGCCAGGCAGTGGTGGGAAGGACACAGTAGAATGGAAAAACGAACACTCAAATACTCAGACATCGCCTGGATCCCAAGCCCTGAGCAGTAAAAAGCCTCATCTTTCTCCCAGGCAGCTTTCGGTGGTTTCACACTGCGGACCTTGCAGTTAACAGTCTTTCTCGTAACTCCCGGCCCACCAGAGCTCCCGGTCACAGTCTCGAGACCACCAAGAGGGGTTTAGTTCAGGCCTGGACCTGGGCCCTGCAGCTGCTTCGTCCACTGCTTGTTGTGTCTTTCTGCTGGCCTTGGATTCATTCGGCTCTGCACCCACCAACCTGTAGTCCTCCTGCGTCATCTCCCTGCTCCCTGTCCATCAGCCCCTGCAGCCGCAGGCCTCAGGAGAAGCCTCCAGCTTACTTCTACCATGGACTTGAACTGGGCTGGACGGAACCACTTCTATAACCATGTGGTCATTTCTTGATATAAATCTCCTTCTATAGACATACAAGAGTCACTGGGTTTTGCTCCTGTAGAGAACCCAGGCTAACATTGACTATTGTTGTGCTTTGTCATAGGAATGAGGGAAAACTGTTTTCTGGAATTCCCCTTCCGCACTTGGATATGACCTATCTGCAGACAATTCTCATTTTCCAATGGTAATGTGCTGTTGATTGTGTCTGAATGATGACAAAAACAGCAGCGACCTCAAGGAAACACTTAGCAAGTTGGCATTTTTAGATCATGTGGAAATGTTCATGTTATTTATTGGTGAATTACAGCAATGGCCTTCATTTTAACTAAGAATCTCATGCTGTGAAAGGATAATTCTGCGAAGTTCACTGTACTGAAAACAAATGCAGAATGTAACCCACCCTAGGAAATTGGTTAACTCACCAAGTGACAGCTTATTCTTCCTTGAGCCTTGTGTTTTACATGGCTAGAGAGCAGTTTGGCCAAGAAAGTAAATAAACATGCCGTATCATTTTGTCAGGGTTGTTCTTGTGGTAAACCCATTCAGCTGGTCATTGCCCTAAACCAAGCCAAACCAAATCAAAACAAACCCACTGCCCCCGAGTGGCTGTGGACTCGCAGTGACTCTCGAGAGGGTTTCTGAGCCTGTGAAGCTTCACAGCAGCAGGCAGCCTCATCTTACCCCTCCAGGGTTTGAACTGCTCACCTGATGGTTAGTTGGACAAAGAATAGCCCATCAGGCCACCAGGCTCCTACATAGACGAACCACTTTCCAACTACAAATAAAGCATCAGCATGTTCTCGTCTCCGCTATGTTGACTGCCACTGAGTCAGTGGGGCTGTGACAAACACAGGTACAATGGAATGAGACAGCACCCAGTCCTACGCCATCCCCCGAGGGGGTGCAGATAGGCCTGCTGTGTGCCAGAGCATCTTCACAATGAGCTCGCCAGGCCGGTCTTCCTAGTTCATCTTACTGTGGAAGTCCTGCTAAAACCCAGTGAGCACCATTACCCCGTGAAGGGCTGCGCTGACAGACAGCTGTGCATCGGTAGACCATGTCCCACAGGGGGGTGAGCATTCTATCCTCAAATCCCAGATGCCTAATCCAGTGATTGACGTCTTAGAAAGAAAGCAGGCAAAGGCAGGAGACTGAGGTGAGAAGGAAATTGAGACCGAGCGTCAGATGGAAACCGAATGGGACAGAGATGGAAAAAGGTGAGACATTGGAGAGCTCACCCTATGAGTGGGGAATGTGCACCTTCCCCCGGGAACAGTGTTCACTGCCTAATTCCCCAAACAAGCTGACTCAGAGGACAGGGGAGAACTGCCCCTGTGGGTCCCCAAGACAATGACTGTTTATGGCAGTAAAAGGACCATCCTTCTTTCATGGAGCGACAGGTAGTTTAAAACTGCCTATCATGTGATCCCGCCCCAATGTACAATCCCTATGCCACGAGGACTCCTGTCTAAGACTGTGGATTTGCAGATTTCCCTGGGGACAAGGGCCTACGGGGGAACGATGCAAGTCCCAATGGCTCTGCTGTTTGCAGCCACCTCACTTCAAGTGTGGGTTACTCTACTCACAATAAATGTTTATGGAGCAAGAATAAGGTGCCAGGCTCTGTGAGGACACATTCTTCAACAAGGGGGATACGTTCCTGGCCTCTCAGAGCTGCCAGTGTATACACCAGTATCTGCAGTATATATACCAGGATCCACAGTATATATACCAGTAGAGAAATAATTGTGCAAGTAGACCCCCCAAGTCCTTGGAGGAAGTTGAGCAGAACTCCCACAGGAGGTGACAGGAGGATGCTGCATAATGGAACAAGACAAGAAATATGAAAACGAATCACTTTTTGATAGTATTGTAAGTGCCATGGTATTGTAAGTTCCCAAATGAAGGGTCGCCCTCGTGTGAATGTGCAGTACATGTTGAATACATATGAGCATAGGCAGTTAAGGATCAGGATAATTTTTATTGCGATATCCTTTTTGGAATGGCGCTAGGAGCTGGGGTGAGGGAACCATTGCATTCAAATGGTACTGTAGGCTTCTTTGCTGTTTCTTTTATCAACAGATTCCAACCCCTGGCCCACTCTCGGGGTGGGCGTTCCTGGAAGCGGAGCCTCAGACGGCATTTGAGTGCGAGTGCTTCCCTGGGGGGTGTTGCATAGTCAGCTTGTTAGAGTTGGGGCCTCTGTTTCCCAGAATGCCCTGCCCTGAATGGAGCCCAATAGGAGTTGGCCAAAAGGACTTGCAACGTGTTTGGAAGGTGAATGTGTTAGTCTGGGTAAACTAGAGAAACAAATTCAGAGAGACAGTCATGTATGTATAAGAAAGAGGTTTGTACACAAGAGCAATTGAATATTGAGAAAACATCCCACCCCAGTCCAGATCAAGTCCGTAATCCCGATATTAGCCCATATGTCTGGTACCAACCTATAAATTCCTCCTCAGACTCACAAAACATATGCAGTGGCACCTGACTAGAGGAAGATCTGGCCAGTGGGTGGAAATTCTTGTAGATCCAGTGGCAGTATAAGCATCTCAGTGCTGGCAGCTCCTCCAGCTTAGGACACTCGTGTAGCGCCACGTGTCTTGTCAGCTGCAATGTCATTCAGCTGGAGTGAGCATGTGTCCCACCTTCAACGAGCTATTTATCTCCTTAACACCTCCACGTTAAGTCACAAGCTTTGACCCAACTGACAGGCTGAACTCTTCACCACTTCACTCTTAATCCCCTCACATGGACAACAGATTGTATAACCATCCCAGTGGAGATGAAGCTGTGCCCTGTCTCTCAGAGGTGGTCCAGGTGAGATAGAGTACAGGCAGACACAGGAGTCCTGGTGGCCCTCTGCTGGTGCGCTCTTCCTTTCCTGGTCAATCCCAGCTCGTTGCCACCCTGTCGGACATTGAAGAACCACTCTATGGACTTGCTTAACCTGTCATCCTTACCGAAGCTGACTGTCCCAGCTTTCTGCCTCAAAGCAACTGGGAAGTTCAAATGGCCATTTGCATGTTAACCACTGCACCGCCAGTATTCCCACACATATTAAAATATCAAAAATATTGTCATTATTCTGTTTGGGGCACTTTACTTTATTGCTGTGAATAATGAGTATCTATGAAGGATTTTGTGGTCATGATATTGTGGTCATGTCAGCTTGAAAGAGTGTAGGGTGGAGTCTATCCTGTCAATCAGGTCACACCCTGATGTTACTTACCCATAAGAAGGGTCCTGGGAATCTCCCCTCCCCCCCTCTCTGCTTCATCTTCCTGTTGAGCCATGTGGAGACCTGTGCCCTCCCTGTGTTGCTTCCACAAGACCTTTCACCCACCTGGCCTGGGATCTTCCTGAATTTTGCATCACTCTGAAGAGGGACTTATGGACCAGTGTCAGATTTATGGATTTGAATTGGACCAGGCTAGGGTGTTCTCCTGATCCATAAAGCTCTTTCTAACACACATATGAGTCTGACTGGATTGGTTTCTCTGGACAATCTGGCCTAACACAACTCTCAAAGCTTTTCTTTTGTTCAGTTCTACCTCTGTTTATTCTAGAAGAGTTCATGTGTCACAGTCACAAATTGCCCTTGTTTTCCTCCATGCTGGCCGTGCTGAATAGCAGAATCCCCAGACCCACCCACAGAGGCAGAGCCATACAGAGACTAGGTTCCCAGAGACCTCACCATGGGCTGCCACCCTCTGCACTTCCACATTGGTGGCCAGACACACCTGGCTTCTCAGATTTCCCTGCAAGTTCCAACTTGTCCACTGGCCCAGAGCGCCAGTGGGCTAGTTAGTGATTCATTTTCCACCTCCTCCTTCCAGTCAGATCTCAACTTCTCCAGTTCCTTCACACTTGGGTAAGGCCAATAAATTTCCTATTTCTATCATGCTTCCCCGTCTGCACCTCAACTGGCCCCAACTACCAGTCACGGAGAAGGAAAGGGAAGCAGGAAAAGATAGGAGAACAATAGGGAGTATTTATTAGTGAGTAGGCTACTCTGTGGGCTACTGGGACTCAGTCTTTCTGGGGGAGCTCTGGGAGTCTGTAGAGAGGATACCTCCTTTTCCTAGCCCAGAAGTGGGGAAGCTATTGTATTCCCAGACCAGCTTTCATTCAACTTCAGCTGGCGCCATTACATGCCAGCATTTTGGCATGTCCCGTGCAAACCTTCTGAGAAAATATCAAAGGTAATCATACTGGGAAACTGCAAGTTGGCAGAGGGGACAGTCAGTACTGGGGAGATGTGGGCAGTACACTGAGATACCAGCCACATCACAGAGTGGGCATGTCAGGCTGGCTGACTTATCACAGTGTCCATCTGTCCCACAGGATGGAATGGGTCTGAGGCCCTGGCTGAGTGACTGAAGGAAGACCCTGGGATTTTCTTTGCATAGGAGTTAGAAGATATGTAAGACTTGGTCCTCTACATAAGTGATGCTTATATGTGTATATATAGAAAGAGAGCTATATCAAGAAGTGGTTTACTGCGTTGTAGACGCAGGTAAGCTGAATTCCATTCAAGACGTTGGATCTGATGGTACATTGGGGGTTTCTTCTGACTGGTAGCTACAGGAGATGATGATATCAGAATACAAGGATATCCCACCAATACAACTATTATTTAGATTTATGCCCCAACCACAAACGCTAGTGATGCGGAAATTGAAGAATTCTACCACTCTCTCTTCAGTCTGAAATTGATCAAACATGTCCTCAAAGTGCATTGATAATTATCGGCCATTGGAATGTAAAATTTGGAAACAAAGAGGAAGTAACAGCCATTGTAAAATAAGGTCTTGATGGTAGTGTGACAGCAAAATCATGACTTGAGAATGACTAGGGAGTGCTCCTGGAGAACTTGAAAGAGGGATGATTTATTAGCCAGACACCCAGAAGAACTAGTGTTCTGGAAGATCTGGGCCCTGAATAACAGGTGGGCATAGCTTTCATACTTTGCATGATAAAGGTCACAAAAGGAGCAAGGCCACAGAAACAGAACAGGCAGGGATTTCTTCTTCTTCATCATTGCTACAAAGTCAGAAACTTTCATTAAACAAAAATGTCAAAAATGAGAAGCAGTTATTTTTTGGTATTTTTTCCATCTAGGCCTATAATTAGCAAAATATTATTATCAACTGGAACTTAATACATTTATCAGGAAGAATTATACAATTACTGCCATAGTTTCCAAACATTCTTTTTCCACATGAACTTCTTGACATTGTCACCCTTTTAACCCCACCCCTCACCTCTGTAACCTTCCCCATTTCCATGAATCCCTTATTTTTCTTGCTGTCCCTATAAGTTCATAAATCCTGGGTTTCATGTGCTGAGAAATGAGAAAGCATATAGCACAACTTCAAAAGGGTGTACTCCAGTGACATAACACCTCTGAAATACACTTCTATACAAATGTCAAACATTGCAAACCAAAAGTACAGAAAGATGGAAAACCAGATCCAGCCCAGCCTGCATCACAGGGAGGATGTACTGACAAAGTTTTAACTGTTCAGATTTCTGCCTTTGATCGTCTATATTCCTCTCTCCCAAGCACTCTGCTTGGTGACCACTTCCCTCCTCCCTCTCAACTGTAGATAGGGGGAGTTCTTTGAAGGTTCATTTCCTATGTAGTTCCTCAAATGATTCTTGGACTCCCACTGCCATCCATTGCCTTCTGCCCACTGGATTCTCACCATTTAGGTTCTGGTATTGGTCCCTCCTTCGACTTCAGATTATATGGATTCCAATCCTTAAGTGTCTGATGATGGTGTGTTCCTTCCATGTGGACTTAATTGATCTCTCATTTAGATGGTAGCATCCAGCTCACCCAATGGGGTTCCCTCAGGGGCTCTCACGATGCAGCCTCTGGAGCACCCCTTGTGTCCCCAAGATCTAACATTCAGACCACAGCACCCAGCCTGAGCAGTGGGTGCATTTTAAGCCTCCTTAAAAGAGGAAGACTCTGGAAAAGACAGGTGCAGTTGCTGCTACTAAACAGAAACCACCAGCTGCCATTGAGTCATTGTGACATCCTGATTTAGAGTAGCACTGTGCTCCATAGGGTTTTAGTTCAAAACAACAACAACAATAACAAATTTTTTATTGTAAATTATGTTGGGGCTACATTTCAGATCATTAACTTGACATTAAATCATCCAAATTGCTAAACCCTCCAGTAGTCCCCATTCCCACTCGCCTCATTTTATTTCTTCTTTTCTCCTCCTCCTTCTCCTCCTCCTCTTACTTTTCCTTCTCTTCTTCCTTCTCCTCCTCGTCTTCTTCTTCCTTTTCCTCCTCCCCCACCCTCTGCTCCTCCTTCTTCTGTGCTGATACAAAGCTTTAAAATGGACATAGGAGGTGAAAGGAAAGGTCACTAAAACATAGTTGGCAGCAGATCAAGACATCAACGTTACCAGGGGAATCCCCAAAGTGGGTTCGGGAGCACAATTGGGACATACACATTATGCTAGTCAGAGGAACTCACGAAGTTGATCCAGGCGTCCATTGGGTTTCCCATGCCTGGTTTCTTGGAAGTAGCTCCCCAGTAAGTGGGCCTGGAGCTTACAAGACAGAAAAGCTTTGGGGATCCGCCACCCTTTCCCCTCTCTGTCCTCTTCCAGGAATCCGTCACACCTCAAGTTTGGTAACTTTACCTGGCTGCGGTCCGGTCTGGGAGAGGCTGGTTTGAGGCGAGGCCACAACTGTAACCTGAGCATTCTCAGGGAATGGCACGGGCTTTGTGGACCACAGGGTGAGAGCTGCTGTCTGGGAGCACAGCCAGCTGGGGCAGCAGGAGGAAGAGGAGCCCAGCACCTCTCCCCTAGATGTGTGAGGAGCCACCAGGCCAAGACAGCCATCTCCAGGAAAGGCAGGTGCGGGTCTGGAGACAGACAGGCGAGCACCTCCCATGCTTTGCCCTTCCCTCCCCCTCCCCCAGGGCCGGTCTTCTCAACCCCAGCTCCCAGGTCTGTCCAAGGGGCCCATCTCCTTCGCCTCTGTGCAGGAGCCTTTGGCAGCCCTCACCCCAGCCCTCACTCCCTTTCCAGCTGCTGGCTTCGAGGCTTGCTTCCCTTGAATCCTGTCTTCCCCCTCACAAGTCCTCCAAATGCCATCTCCTGTGCATGGGGTGGGCGCGGGGAGGGGTGTTCAAATGAGAATATCAAAGTAGAATCATATTAGAGCTTTCCATCCTGAACATCCCAGTTTGCAAAAGGCCGAATCTCTACGTATATTTAGCCTCTACTAAATTTTCGATCATTAACCAAGAGTGTCGATCATCTTGCCTTCTGAAAGAGTGCAATGGGGAGTATTTTATCTCCACCACTCTCCAGCCACCCCAGGGAGGGGCAGTCAATCTCTGAGGGACTTGTTTGGGTGTGTCCTTTGTGGGCAGCAGACTGCCCCACCCTTCGTTGGGCTCACTCCCTTCTGATAAGGATAGTAGTAGACTACTTCCTTGTAGGAGCCCAAGGAGGTCAAGCCCACCCAAGGATGGTCAAGGTTAGGGCGCCATCATGAAGCTAGGGTCCACCTTTCTTGTCACAAGGATGGCCCTAGCTCATCCCCTTCCTGCTTATGCCTATTGTACATCCCCTTCCTGTGATGTGTATGCCTGTTGTATAGCCCCTTCCTGTGACGTGTGGTTACCTGTAATCACTCTCCCTAGGTAGATATAAAGCTGGTAGATATAAAGCAATAAACTTTCTCCAGTCCCTGGCTACCTGCCTTCGCTGTGCGTGGACCTGGTTGTCGAGATCATGGCCATCCAGGAATTGAGCATGCTACCCTGAAATGTGTCTGACTCCATCATTCAATCTCTGTTCTATTTTCATATTTTCTATGACTTTAGTATACTCTTTGTTTGTTATCGCTGTATAATTTGCACCTACCGGACACATGATGATATGTTAGGGGCTGGCTCCCCTGACAGAAAGTCTACTTTGAAGCTCTATTTCCTTACAAAGTTGTGTTTTGTTTTTAATTCAAGAAGTCTATGTTCCTGTGGGTAGCACTCTTGGACCCCAGGAAACCTCATCTGAACATGCACATACTTTCCACTGGCTTTGTGCTCGTGCAGAGTGCCTCCCTGGCCTCCAGCTTTGCCCAGAGAGACTGCCTCACCGCTGCTGCTTAGTTCTCACTTGGGCAACAGGCTTCATGAAGGGAAGGTCCTCTACCTCTTGTTCAAAAGTCATTGAAATTATAGTGTCTTTTTTCAGATGGGGTAAGAAATGGAGATTTGTGTCCAAGCCAGGATCTAACCCCAGACTCTGGAAAACTGACAGGAACACAGCTGAACTCAACTGGTTGTTGGGTCAGTTGTGGAGGATATGCTTTCAACGTGGTGCCCATTTGTGTAAGGAAACCACACAGTACCCACACCTGGGCCATCTCATGGTCTCTGGTAGGTCGTTGTCTATTGTGGCACCCATTGCCCCAAACCACCACCCTGAGGGTTTCCCTCATTTTACTGAACATGAACCTTTTTCTTGAGATTGCTCTTTTCCGGATGATATGAAAGACCAGTAAGAATAAGACAGAGAAGGAGAGGCTGAGAAGAGATGCAAGTGAATATAAGGTGGTGTGTTGCCAAGCCAGCACCAACTTGACAAGAAAATTCACCCGTTGCTCATTCAACCAGTGTATCTCCAGACAGGAAAGATGGGACCATGACACTTTAGTGTGGGTGAAGAAGGAAGAAGAATGCATCTTCAGGCTCCTACATGTTCTCCCATCTTTCAGTGATGACTTTTCTTCACAGGGTATTCATTTCCTCACAATTCTGAGCCATGTTTCCTGGCCTCTCTTGGTGATACCTATGTTTCAGTCAGATTTCACCCGTTCACTCAGACTTCATTCATGCAGGCTTCCCTGGACCGGGTAGCAGGCACAATGAGGACATGTGGAAGCCTTGTGTTTGCCCAGGGTGTTAGGAGATGAGACAATGACAATAGCAGTGACTACCAATTGAGATGTTTTAACAAATGCATGCAATACTAGAAATATCCACTCACTGATACCAAAAAATTTGGCAGACAGTCATCTGGTCAACTGACTGGACAAGATCCATATCTGTGCCTATTCCAGAGAAAAGTGATCCAACAGAATGCTGAAGTTATAAATGCAAGTAAAATTGTGCTGAAAAGAATTCAACTGTGGTTGCAGCAGTGCATTGATGAGAAGCTGCCAGAAATGCAAACTGGATGCTGGGAAGAGGCCAAGGACTCAGGGATGTCATTGTTGAAGTCAGAGGGATCTGGGTTGAAAACAGAATGTCTGAAAGATGGTCACATGTGTTTCATGCCAGTCAAGGTACAGTGTAGTAACAATGAAATGTGCAATTTTCCTCTGGTTCTCAACTGCTTCCTTCCACCCACTATCATGATCCCAATTCTACCAGACAGAACTAGCTAGACCAGGGGATGTGCACTGGAGTCAGAAACATGGAGAATTTAAGATAGATGATTCCTCAGGACTAATGGGGGGGGTGGTGGTACTGGGAGGGTGGAGGGATGGTGGAGTAGAAAGGGAGAACTAATTTCAGGGATCTACATATGACCTCCTCTCTGGGGTGCGGACAACAGGGGGGTGGGTGAAGGAACACATTGGACAGTGTAAGATATGAAAAGGTAATAACAATTTGTAAATTATTAGGGGCTCAAGGGGGAGAGGGCAGAAACAAGGGGAGCTGGAATTTTGAAAAAAGCACTAGAGGAAAAGGGGAAAGAGGAGCTTATACCAAGGGTTCAAGTAGAAAATATTTGGAACTTAATATGGCAACATGTGTATAAATATGCTTAATACAAATGATGTATTGAATATTATAAGAGCTATAAGAGCCCCCAATAAAATCTATATTTTAAAAAAGGCATTCCACTGTGTGTCATAACAAATTATGGATAGCATTTTGTAGAGTGGGAATATCAGAACACTTAAATGGTGCTGATGCAGAACCTTTGCATAGCCCTTTACAAGAGTAGCTGGTCAAAGAGAACAAGGGTATACCAGATGACTTAAAAGCAGGAAAAGTGTGTGTCCCAATCCTATCCTTTCACCATATGCATTAAATCTGTATGATGAGCAAATATTCTGAGTTGGACAAGAAGTAGATGACACAGCCTTGCTTGCAGAAAGCAAAGAGGACTGGAAACATTTACTGAAGCGAATCATAGACAACAGCCTTCAGTATGGATGGCACTTCAATTTAGATATAAAAATCTTCACAACCGGACCAATAAGCTACACATGATAAAAAAAAATTAAGGCTGCCAATAATTTTATGTTCTTGGATCCACAATCAATGCATATGGAAACAATAACCTAGAAATCAAAGCACGATTGGGGACCCAAAGCCCATCTGTAGGTGAAGCAACATCCCCTTGCAGAAGGGTCTCGGGGAGGAGACAAGTCAGTCAGGTACACTACAGTAGCAACAATGAAATATGCAACTTTCCCCTAGTTCTTAAATGCTTCCTCCCTGCCCCATCACTATGATTCCACTTCTACCTTACAAATCCATCTAGACCAGAGCATGCACAGTGGTACACATAGGAACTGGAAACATGGGGAATCCAAAGTAGATGACCCCTTCAGGACCAGTGGTGAGAGGGGTGATAATGGGAGGGTGGAGGGAAAGGTGGAGTAGAAAGAGCGAACCGATGACAAGGATCTGCATATCACCTCCTCCCTGGGGTATGGACAATAGGGAAGTGGGTGAAGAGAGACATCGGACAGTGTAGGATTTGACAAAATAACAGTAATTTATAAATTATCAATGGTTTATGAGGGAGGGTGGAGTGGGAGGAAAAGGAAATACGAAGAGCTAATAACAAGTGCTTAAGTAAAAAGAAAATGTTTTGAGAATGATGATGTCAACAAATGTACAAATGTGCTTTATGTACCATGGATGAATGTATAGATTGTGATAAGAGCCCCCGATAAAATGATTATTAAAAAAGAAATCAAATGACAAATTACATTAGGTAAATCTATGAGAGACCTCTTGAAAGTGTTGGAAAGCCAAGATGTTAGTTTGTCTAGCAAAGTGTGCCTGTGGGGCTCATATGCTTATGTTAATTTTGTGATTGATATGTGGGGGTGGAGTCTAGCCTGTTAATCTGGAGATAGCCATTGAGTAGCCAATAAGGCCTCCAGTGGGCATGGCTTTCTCCTGAGACTTCTGTGAAATCTCGCGATATTTCCCTGGTGGAAATGGGAAGCTATTTCCCCAGTTGTTGGGACTTAGTCTCAGAGACGATGAATCATGGACAAGACAAGATGGCAGCATCTGAAGAGCTGAAGGAGCCAGAGGAGAAGCCGCACAGCCTTACTCTGATGGAATCAGCCCTCTGAAGCTGGAGAAGCCACGTGGAGACCCCTGCCAGTGCTGAGTTGCTTCTACCACCACTGGATGCTGTTGATGGACCCTGAGCCCTGGAAGCGAGGAGCCATGAGGAGACCCCTGCCAGCGCCAGGACTCTGCACTCACTGGCCTGTGACTTCATGAGTCGGAAGGAGACTTTATAGACTGGTATTGGGTGTATGGGCTAATATTGGACTTATGACTTTGAACTGGACTGGGTTGGGATGCTTTCTCAATGTCCCATTCCTCTTGTATATAAATCTTACCCTTATATCCATATGTGTGTATATGAATTTTGTTTCTCTAGTCCACCTGGGCTAACACAGTGCCAGACCCTACCCATGATATTTTTGACTGTCATGAATGCATGCAAAATGCATAAGGAAGGTCGAGAAGAATGGATGCATTTGAATTATGGCATTGGCAAAGACTATCAATGTACCATAGGCAATCAGAAGAGCAAGCAAATCTATCTTGTAAGAAGCACAGCCAGAATGCTCCTTCGAAGCAAGGAAGATGAGATGCTGTCCTTTCCACGTGTGTTATCCAGAGGAGTTTGTCTCTGGAGAAGGATGGCATCATGCTTGGTAAACGAAAGGGTTGGCACAAAACGAGGAAGATTTTCGAGGAGATGGACTGACATGAAGTCTGCAACAAGGGGCTAGAACAGCTGTGGTGAGACTGGCACAGGACGAGGCAGTGTTCTGTTCTGTTATCATAGGGTCAGTGTTGTATTAGGGTCAGTGTCAGAATTGACTGCACAGCATCTACCATCAACAACACATCGCATCACGCTGAGTCATTGTGAGATTTGGTGATAGAGTGGCCCTTTAAAAACTCTAGTGCTTGACAAGATAAAGGAAGTTCTTATTACTCCCTTCTTCCTGTAACCCTCATGCCGTCCCCCTTGAGGCGCTCTGGCTTCTCTCTGGTATGCTTTTGGGATGGAGTTCTGTGTGCTTGGAAACCTGAAGCCATATGGCCATGGCGTTGTGTTGGGGAGGATTCTGACATCTGTATTAAGGAGTCTCCTCTTTTAAGCTGTAATGATTTACTAAGGCAATAACCTCACAATTTCACAATAAAACAAGCTTTCTTTTGTAACAATGAGTAAGCTCCCCGCAAGTGCCAACATGTTAGGAACCAGAACAACTCTCGTGGGAAAGGTTGATGTGATTGTATCCAAGAGTCTCTACATTCAGGCTGTAAGTATAGAAGGGATTATTCATCGCCGAAGCTCTCTTTTCTCAATAAACTTTACCACACAGCATCTCCTTATAGCTTAACAAAGACCCCTCTGGGGTGGGGAGGTCATTCATTTTTATAGTGGAGGAAGCTGAGGTCCAAACACAAATGAGCAATGTGCCCAAGGTCCAACACAGTCACTGTGAGGCCAGCCAAGTGAGAATCCTTGTCTTCCCAGGCCAAATATCTTCCATTGAACAATGTGGCCATTTGTTCTGACTTGTCACTATTTCTTTTTGTCTTGATTTTCGCAAGGACTTATATCTCCAGGGAAAGTATCCTGGCTTCTGGAAAATGCCTGTGTTCTTGATAACAGGGCTTAGTTAATTCAGTAAGAAGGTCAGTGCGGGGACCATCCAGTCATTTGGAATGATCTGACACCAGTTGGTCAGCTTCTTGGTTTGAGCTCAGTGAAGGCCTAAACTGGAGTTTCTAATTGGACTGAGGAAGGATTGGGGTTCCATGGACCTGCCCCAGAGTTCAGATCAGAAACCTGAAAAAGAAGTGCATGGGGGGTGGGGTGGGGAATGGAATTACCTTTTGAAGTCCCTTCTCCGTGAACCTTTGGAAGCTCCTCATAGATAGTCACAATCAATGGAAATTGTGGGTGAGTTTTGGCCAACGAATCACACTGTTAGTGAGGCTGCAATATAGCCATAGGAAGGAGCTGTTGCTCTTCAGGAGAGTACAAGCTGTGCACAGGTTAGAAACAAGATCTGTTCCTGACCGTGTCTGTAAGGGTTTATAGGTCAATCAGAAAAGGGACACACAGTCCTTATTTAGTCTTACTTTTGTACAAGAAAAATCAATGAAACCTTTTCAATGATTTCACAGCTGGATGTGCAGTGTATTACATGTAGTTGATTGACATGAGTACATTGTTTGAGTCGGGGTTGATTTATTTGTTACAAAGTGAAGCAAATTTTCAAAACACTAAAGAGCAAGCAGTAGGTCATAACCTGGAAACTGCCTGGAAATAATTCCCACTTGGCAAAAACTTTTAGGTACAGTCAAAAAGTCCTAGAATTTGCACCACTGTAAACTTGGATTTATGGTGGAGTAATTTCTAATGCTTATCTTCCAGGGAGTCATCTATAGAAGTAAGTAGGTTTTAAAGGACAATAACATTTCACTCTATAAGGACCACTGCTTTTTTTTTTTTTGGCATTATTGTCCTCTGATGGGAGTAGGATGCCCAGCCTTGCTCCTGGAGAGCTGCTGCTGGATTTGAACCGCCAACCCAGTGGGCCCGCAGTCCCACACACAACCACTATGCCAACAGGGCTCAGCCTAGGACCACTGCTTTTATATGCTGTTGTTCAGAATAGATGAGCCAGAATATACACCAATTCAATAGTTACTACATATGCAATTCAGAATGCTGACTACATTTTTTAACCATGCAATCACTCCCACCCTCTTTCCCAAGTTGTTTCTCCTCCATTGATATAGACTCATTGTTTCTTCTCCTAATTTTTCAAATTGCTGTTGTCAATTTGATTCCATATAGATCTTTGCAAAGGCATTCTTTACGAGGTAAGTTAGCAACTTCTGGGAATGTTCTTGGTTTATTTTTAAGGTTTTAAGTTTATCTCTGGGAAATCATTTGGAGGGTCTATCCAACCTTCCCGGTGTCCACCCTTTTACTTTTAGTCTATTGGTGTCTCCAAACTACAGGTTATCTCTTACAAATCAGATGGTGCTGGTGATCAGAAAGAATAGCATCTGGGGTCTTAAAGACTTGTCTTAAACAAGCAACTATCTACACGAGGTGTCAGATACATCCACCCAGATGAATCATAACAGACAAGGGTTGTATATAATGACACCCAAGATCAGAAAAAGGGATTGTAGTGGATTTGAAATTATGAGCACCTGTTTAGCAGAAGGCCATGGATGACTGTGAAAGCCCCCAATCCATTTGCGGACTCCACACTCTGATTGTGCCCCCATTGAACTCTCTCAGACCGTGGGTTAGGAATAGGAATAGTTTTACCCTCTGGCAGATTACATTGAAAAGTAGATGACTATAGATAAAGTTAGGTGGGAATTTAACATTACCGTTTGTTTTCCTTTGCCCCATTTTAAAATTGGTTCTAGTTTCCATTATCTTCTGCTTTCCATTAGATTGAGGCTTTTCTGTGTTTTACTTTGTTGTTGTTGAGTCTTTTTCATATTTCGGGATAGGCAAATCCAGAGACAACAACTAGATTAATAGCTACTAATCTAGGGTTTTTACTTAATCTAAGGTTATGACGAGGGAAGTTGGAGTCATTAGGGAACTAGTAATAATGGTACAGCTTAGGGTAGCAGTGAGCAAACAGTTATGGGTACAAGGCGAAAGAAAGTGCTCTAAAACCGACTGGAGTGATGACTGCACAACTCTTTTTAGGGTCCTTAAACCATTGAATTGTATGCTATGTGAATGCATGCCAATAAAACGTTTAAAATTTGTTATCTTTTACACACAGTATATAGTTGGAATTTTGCTTTGTCTTTCGCTCATTATCTAAACTCTGCCTTTTAGCTGAAGTGTTTAATTCACTTACATTTAATTGAATGACCAGTAGCATGGGATTATGCCTGCTGTCTTGGTATATTTTATGTCTGTACATCACAGAGCTGGTGGTACAATGGGTTAAGTGTTAGGTTG
Organism: Nesogale talazaci; assembly: GCA_004026705.1. Classification (NCBI taxonomy): domain Eukaryota; kingdom Metazoa; phylum Chordata; class Mammalia; order Afrosoricida; family Tenrecidae; genus Nesogale; species Nesogale talazaci. The sequence goes on along the minus strand of PVJH01018557.1, from coordinate 17,779 downwards.
TTGACCTCAGCGTCGGTAGCTTGAACCCACCAGTCACTTCACAGTAAAAAGCTAAGTCTTACTCCCATATTTATATTTATGCAGTTATAGGTACAGTGCTGTGTATTGCATCAGTGGATTTATATGCTGTCTACTTTCCTTTCATTTCAACCTGGAGGGCTCCTAGTCTTCCATGTGGGGCAAGCTGTCAGTAATGAATTATCTATATTTTAACTGGGGTTGTCTTAATTTCCCCTTGATTTTTTGAGTGATCGATTTGCTGGGTGTAGAACACTTGGTTGACAATTTTTAACTTCAGTGCTTTGAATAGGCCAGTCCCCCTACCTCTGACATTCATGGTTTCTGATACAAAATCAGCTGTTGACTTTATTGAGGGTCCTTAGCAAATGAGTCAATTCTTTCAAGATTCTTTGCCTTTGGTTTTTGGCATCTGATTATGTGTCTAGATTTAGATCTTTTGAGTTCACACTATGTGGAGTTTGTTGAGTTTTGTGGGTATGAAGATTAGTATTTGGTTTTCTTTTCAATGACTATTATTCAAATGTTCCTTTATCCTTTTCTCTCTTTTACTTCTGTGGTTATATGTAATATATATGGATATATTATACATAATATGTGAATATATATGAATAATGGTGTCTCAGATTTCTAAGACTCTGTTCACGTTTCTTTCCCTCCCTTTTTGTCCTTCAGGTTGGATAATGTCAGTTGGGATATCGTCACATGTGCTTGCTCTTTCTTTTGCTACCTCAGATTTATTGTTGTAGTCCTCTAATAAAAATGTTCATTTCAGTTATTGTAGTTTTCAACCCTGAGATTTGTCACTCACTTCTTTTCAATAAGCTTACCACTATCTCTATTTCTTTTTAGTACTATGTAATTGGTGCACCATCTCTCACATGCTTTCTCTTTATTCTTTAAAAATGGTTTCTTGACAAACTTTAAAAGCATGATTATAGCAGTTGACTCAAGCACAGTGTCTGGGCTTCTTCAGAGACAGTATCTATTGATTGTCACCACCCCCGCCCCCTGCTCTTTCTTGTTTCTTATCATGTCTTAAAATTTTTTTGACATCACTGCCCTCTGGTGGTCATGGGAGCTACCCAGCCTTGCTCCTGGAGAGCCACTGCTGGATTTGAACCGGCGAGCCCGTGGGCTGCAGTCCCGCACTCAACCACTACACCACTGGGGCTCAGCCCCTTTGTCTTACAATTTTTGTTGAAAACTGGACGTTGTAAATATGTCATTTCCCTTCCTCCTTTTCAGGTTGTTATTGTCATTTGTTTGTTTTAGTGAATATTCTGCACTAGTTTTATCAAGCCTGTATTCGTTCCCATGTGTGGTTACTACAGTCTCTACCTAAGTAGCTTATGAGGCAGTCCGTGTTTGTACAGAGATGCAGTTAAGTGTACTGAACCAGTAAGTCTCCTGGAAGCTCTGTGTGTCTTCTGGAGCACACCTCTAACACAAAGCCAGCCAATTGACAACTCGGCCTTTCCTACTTTCATAGAGCCTCAAGGTCAGCAAGAGGTAACAGGCCAGGGTCTTAGAATTGTCCTGTACATGTGTATGGTCCTATGCACAGAAATATGTCAGAAAGCTTCTGAAGATTTTATTGCACGGTTGTCTCTCTGAACTTTTTGGTGAACCTATTGTTTGCCCCAGCTGTTGCCTATGATCTCCCACCCATTGACGCGGAGCCTGTTCTGACTGTAGGTAGGATAGAGAAGAGTTCCTCCATGCCGTTCCAGAGACTGTCAATCTTGACAGTAGACAGCCTTATATGGCTACTGTGGAGTGCCTACTGGGTTGGAATTGTTGACCTGGTGGTTAGCAGCAAAATGATAACCACCCGGATTCCTCATCTGCCACCTCAGGAAGCCCCAATAAGAAGTCGCCTCTAATTGTTTTCAATAAAGGCCCTCAGGGGAAAGTCTTTTCACACTGCATGAACTTCAAGTTAGGTCAGATAAAAACAGCCTTGCAAGTAGAGTCAGATAGCTAAGCATTAAGAGGTTAAAAAATAACAACCCCATGGGACTAAAACTACTTTCTTCCCCTCCCTTGGTTGGCAGGCTTTCCATCTCCCTGTAGACTTTTCACTACAGGCTGTCGGTTCTCAAGGCTGCCTGTCCTGGAGCAGGAAAATGGGAATGTGGACAGAGAAATGGAAATATCAGGAATAGCACTGTTCTTATCAAGGCCTAATTATTTTTCTTAAATATGTGCTGCCCAAATTGCTGCAAACCTTTGACTAACTTCTAGAGTTCTGGAAAAGTTCTTTCTCCCCAAGTTTTCTCCCTACTTTTATGGAGAGTATTGTTATTATTACTATTGTTGTAAATATATATAATGAAATATTTGATATTTAAATATTTTTCCACATGTATAATTCAGTCACATTAATTAGGTTCCACTGCCATTTTTTATCTGATTCAAATTAAGAAAGGGACTTTCAGATGTCCTTTCTCTGACCTTTTTGTTGCTACGTAGCAGTGGTTATTAGTATTTCTAGAGTATCAGTTACCTTAGTGGCATAGTGGGTTACACATTGGGCTTCTAATACCACCGTCAGCAGTTCGAAATCACCAGCCACTCCGAGGGAAAATGTTCTGACTTCCTCCACCTGTGAAAATTCACCGACACATGGCAGTTCTTCTCTGTCCTATAGGGTCCTGATGAGTCAGAATCAACACTCGATGGCAGTGAGTTTGGTTTGGTTTGGGATTGTATCAGTCAGAAGCAGGTTCATCAGCACGTGACAGGAAAAACCTGAGTCAACAGCAGCCTAAACATATCAAATGTCCTCGCTCATGTTAAAAGTGTAAAGGCAGACACTGCCAAGATTGTGCTAGTCCAGCCCCATCATCACTAGGGTATGACCCTTACCATCCTTGTCTAAGATAACCGGGAGAGCTACAGCGATCATCCCTGCATTCCAGGTAACTAGTCCAGCCCCATCATCACTAGGGTATGACCCTTACCATCCTTGTCTAAGATAACCGGGAGAGCTACAGCGATCATCCCTGCATTCCAGGTAACTGGAGAGAGAAAGAGATGACAAACTCGTGCCGTGACTTTAAGAAGACTTCCCAGGAACTGGGAAAGTAAGCTCACTGCTGCGTCGAGCGAATTGCTTTCAACGTGAGCTTCAGTTAGGAAGCATGTGCCTCACTACAAACCGGGGGCTGATTTGAAAGGAAGGAGCGGGCGCTAGCTCTGTCTGCCATGTTTATTTTGTGATGTTGTGTTGTTAGGCACCATCAAGTTGGTTCAACCCATGGCAACCTTAGGCACCATAGAAGGAGACACTGCACAGCCTCCCTACAATTGTTTATTTATAAGTGAAGACAACGAGGCTCCAGGAAGGTAAGTAGTTTATTACCCAAGACACCCAGGCAGTAAGCAGTGGTTCAAACCAGGCTGTCTCTGACCCCCAAACTTCTACTCTTCACCACTTCGCCATTCTGTAAAGGTAAGGGAGGGAGCTTCAGAAAAGTTAGATAAGTTTAAATGGTTGGCAAGTGCAGACCAATCACACCCCAACGTTCATCCTTTCCCCTCTTGTCCACCCCTAACCATTTAGTTCACTCTGAAGGATCACAGAAGGAGTGATAAACACATCAGACCTTGAATACCAGCTGGTGGTCTACTCACCCAGCCATAGCTGTCTCATAACCCTATGAGATGTGTCCAGTGTCCTCTAAACGCAACAGGAAAACCATGAGCCTCTCAAGGAGAGCCAACGGCCCAGGCCGCTAAACCACCAGAAACAGAGCAGGGAGAGCACACCCACTACCGAACTGGCTTGTTTCTGGGACAGGATTAAGAGGCTGCTTGAGTACAGGTTGTTAGTGGCTATTAAAGCCATCATGAAAGTTGCAGTCTGGAACAGAAGGTTAAGTACTTTTTGTTTTGTTTCTCTCACTAATCTTTTGGCCCCCGGGCCTCCCTCCCACTAGACAGTAAGTTATGAGTCCTTCCCACCCACACCCAGCGCTGAGATGCACTGAGAGCCAAGCTAAGCCTCAGACTTAGGGCTCCACGGAGCCCACCCAAGGACTCAGGGAACCGACAGACCCAGTGCCTGCCCTGACTCACTCTCTTCATTTCTTTCTTTGTCAACTCTTTCTTTTGCTTCTCTTTGGATTATCCTAAGCTGAGTTAATTGGGACTGAAGATGCAAGGGCACATTGTAATTACAAATTTAGGACACGTTTTCTCGTCAGCCAGAGTCCCCTTTCAGGGAGCTCACAGAGTGAACACTCATGAGGGGCTATCAATGGAATTGTAGTGTGATAACCAAACAGAAACACCATTGAAGCCGGGGTGACTAATGCGGTTCCATTCACAGCTGACCAAAGATAATCCTCTGTTCTGTCCATGGTTGGACTCTGTCACAAATAAACAAGACGTGTCTCCAGTGGCCGGGGTAATTCTAGCCCTGTCTCATGGTGGGCGGAGTTTCACATGTTGTTGTTAAGAAATAGTAGAAGAGATACCATATGCTCATCACCCAGTTCCCCTCAATGATCACATTTTGCAAAACAATAGCACACTATTATACCAGGATATTGATATTAATACAACCCCCCCATCTTCCTTACAGTTCCCCTGTCTTACTTGTACTTGTTAATATACATGTATAGCTTTGCTATGTTATGTGGAAATGATAATAGAGGCACGAATATAAATACAACATCTCTCATGCTGCCCTGTCTAAATATGGACCACGGCTTTCTTAACCATGCATGTCTGGGCTGTTTCCCATTTGGGGTTTTATGAATAACATATCTATAAACATCGCTGTATATTTTTTTCAGTTGTGTGTGTGTGTGCGAGCATGGATTTTTCCTGGGTCATATAGTAATTGTATGTTCAGTTTTGTTTTAAAAAAAAGCTTTCTGATTACTCTCCGGAATGGCTATAACCACCAGCAGAATACGAATGGCCACTTTCCACTCTCTCACTAACAATTGCTTTTTGTCCATTCATAGTGCAACCATTCTGATAGATATGTAGCAAAATCTCATTGTGATGGCATATTTTTTAAAATATTGCTTATACTTTTCAGCTCTTCATTACCACTGATGGTTTGTGCAATACTCCTATTTTTATTTTTCAAAAAATCTTTATTATTGAGTGAGCATGTGAAGTGTTAGAAACATTTAAACAGTATTTCATAACTGCCCCATTCTTTGCCTGCATTTCTTTCAATATGTCCATCACCTTAGCTCTCTCTCTCTCTCTCTCTCTCTCTCTCTCTGCCTGTTTTAAGGTCTGACCTGGTGTATAATGGTGAAGCCTTTTCCATAAAGGCTAGCACAAAAAGTAACAGATAGTGCTTGTAAGGGAGCCCTGGTGGGGCTGTGGGACAGGCACGAGTCTGGGGCTCAGAACCACCAGCTGCTGCTTAAGAGAAAGATGAGACTGTCCATACTTGTAAATACTCTCAGTCTCAGGAATTCCATACAGGATTGTCATGAGTTGGAATCTACTTTATTGCTGTGGGTTTGGGTTTATATCATATGGATTTTATAGTTAATTGAGTATCTTGTTTTTCATGGGCCTTTTATAAAGGAAATTGCTTTGTTCATATACCAATTGTGTTTCTATATTCATAAAGCATTTTTCTAATAAGAATCCAACTATTAAAAAAAGCCTATTTGTTTTCCAGTCCTTCTCGAATGATAACTCATCTGCTCAGCAAACTGCAAACTGCCTCTCAGATTCCTCAATTCTGCACAACCCAGGGCCCAGCCGGCTTCCAGAACATCACATCAGAACACTCTCTCCTGTGCAGAAGAGGAGTGTCAGAGGGGTGGGGGGTGGAGCATGCTTCAGGATTCCAGGCCCTTCTTTGTCTGGAAGGGAAATTCAGCAGTTCTAGCAGAAGACTAGAAGTTTCCTTTAGAATAAAGTAGAGCCAGTTGCCTGGACACAGTCAGGTGTACATATCATTGAATCTGCAGCTAATTCGTCTCTGCCTCATCCCTTTTTCATTCTCCAACGTGTGCAGAGGAAAATGAGACGGATATCACGAATAACCGACATCTGCCTGGGCTTTTTTTCCTGTTGGTCTTGTGCGTATGTAGGCATCAAAATCCCACAGATATACATGTAGCAAACAGCTTTGTGTAAAAGTCCTGCAGCAAACACCAGTTCTTTGTAGATTACAAGGGAGCCCCAGTTGGGTTTGCTAGCAAAGCAACTTCCATAAAGACTATAAATAGTAGGTATGTGCCTCTGTAAGCAGTGGAGCTATTTATTTTTTTAATAGGTGAATCTCGTGTTACAAGGACATCACGGATTACTGAATAATTTATTTAATGGTAGTTTATATGGGTTTCACTCCTTGCCAATGAGCTCATATCTAAATGGCTAACGGAGATAAGGTGAGCAAAAGCTAGAGCCCAGGCTTGGGTGAGCTGTTTATTTATTTACCTTTGCATAGTGATTGTAAGCCTGTGTATCTTATTTGATATTACCTCAGCTGCAGAAGCCAAAGATGAAATGATGGCCCTACTTTATTGTAGACAGTGGACTAACTTATGGCAATGCATTCAACAGAACCCCTGAGAAATACAGACTAGAATAATAAGTGACCTAGTGTAGAGTTGAATTTAACAAAGACTGGGATATGGGAAGGATATAGTTGTTCTTTATGAAAACAATATTTTTTAAAGGAGCAGGCAGAATTCAACAAAGAGATGTTAAATTGTTAAATTGGAGACAGGAGTGGCAAACCAGATCTGGAAGGGCATTTTTCTGTGACCTTTCCTTGTGTGTGTTTTTTTTTAATTTTAGTGATTTAGAGTTGAAAAAAATCTACTTCTAAGTTTTCAGGTCTCAGATATTTTGCCTTTCTCAGATGATCAGTATGATTCTCTAAGATGGACACATCGTCCCATTAAATTAATTTGATGCAGATGGAATTTACTGAAATAGAAAATTTTCATTTGACAAAGGAAAAATGGCAAAAGGTTCGAACAGGCCGATGACATAAGAGAACATTTATGTGACCGGTAACTGTAGGAAAAGGTAGCTGATTTTATTAGCCACCAGGGGAGCACAAATCAAACCCAGAGTGAGATATCACGGTATACACACATGACTAGCTACTATTTTAAAGTTTGGCAGTGAAAATGACTTGCGAGGATGGAGACCCATGGAAACTCTAATATATTGCTGCCCCCTCGCTGTCAAGTCGACTCTGATTCATAGTGACACCGGGTGACAGAGGAGGACTGTCCCCAGATAGTGTCCAAGGCTGTCAATCTTCTCAGAGCCCGAGTGTCACAGCTTTCTCCCACACAATGGCTAGGGCCTAGTCACAGACATTTCCGTTACAGTCCAGCACATACCCACATGTGCCTCCAGGTGCCTATATACAGCTGGCGGGAGTCTAAATTACTGAAACAATAATTTTGGCAAGCAGCTGCTATTATCTTTGGAATGGGTACAAATATGGATCACTTGTAGTCGGTTGCCTTCCCCATATCTTATCATAGACAGGTAAGTGTTTCCAGGGCTTCATCAGTGTATGGAAGCATTTCGATTGGTCTTCCATCCATTCCAGGAGCCTGGCTTTTCCTTCATGCTTTCAGTATTTTTCTTTTAGAATGTTTTAATGTTGCAGCTTGAATTTTTTCTTCAGTTCTTTCAGTTCAAGATAGGGTGAGTGTGTTCTTTCTTTTTGGTTTTCTAACCAGTTCTTTGCATCTTTTATTATGCAATACTTATCTTCTCAAGCTGTCCTTTGAAAATTCCTGTCAGGCTCCCGATTTTGTCATTTCTTTCGTTTGCTTTAGCTACTGTTGAATTAAGAGCAAGTTTCCGAGTCTCTTCTGACATCCACTCTGATCTTTTCCTCCTTTCCTGTCTTTTAAAGGGCTCTTTGCTTGCTTCTCGCATGATGTTCTCGAAGTCTTTCCACAGCTCGTCACTTTCATTTGTTGACGGGACACTGCTCAAAATGAGAAGAAACACCTGCAAACATCTAATTAATAATTGGGACTCGGAATGCACAACGTACGAATCTAGAAAAATTGCAACTAAAAAAATGAAATGGAACACATACAGATTGATATCTTGGCATTACTGGGCTGAAGTGGACTGATACTGGACATTCTAAGTCAGCCAATCATACAGTTTACTAGCTAGGAGTGACGAATTCAAGAGAAACAGCATTGCATTCATCATCAAAAAGGACATTTCAAGATTTATCTTGGAAAAAAAAGACTTATCTTGAAGTACAATGCTACCTATGAAAGGATAATATTTATCCTCATACAGGGAAATCTAGTCAATACTACTATTATTCAAGTCTATGCACCAACCACTACAGCTAGTGATGAAGAAACTGAAGAATTTTACCAATGGAATCAGTCTTAAATTGTTCAAACATGGAATCAAGATGTATTGATAATTATTGGCAATTGGAATGCAAAAGTTGGAAAAAAGAAGCAACAGTAGTTAGAAAATATGGTTTGAGTGACAGAAACTAAACTGAAGATCATACAATATAATTTTGCAAGACTAACTTCATTGCAAATCCTCTTTTCAAACAACATAAAAAATGACTATGAAAAAATGCTCAGAAATCAAATTGACCCCATCAGGAAGAAGAGACCATAAAACATGGCAATGGAGGGCCAGCTCTAACCTCTTTTGTCTTCCCCATTGCCATGAGGCAGAGGCCAGACAAGCCTTGAAGGGCCATGCATCTACACCTTCCTGACAATAAGCATTCCTCCCATGCCACTCTACATCCATGTTGGGTTCATAACTTTTTACAATGGCCACATGGGACTCAGAGACAATGCTCACGATTAAGGGGGTCTATTAAGGAAGTTAATAGGCTACCCCAAGTCAGGATTAGCAAAGAGTAAGAAAATAGTCATTGGTCTTCTCTGCCAGCAGTCAAATCTTTCTTGGGTTAGCCAAGTCACTCTCCAGTCTTATTCTCTAACCCAAGTAGTTTTTTGGCCTTTGTTCCATGGCCAAGAAGTCATCCCTCTTGTCACTCTGTCCTACAGTTCCATAGACTTGGGCCAGATAAGGAGAAGATGACCCATCGTCTCAGCACTGCTCCCGAGTCTCCATGCCACAGTCTGTGATGCCTCTGGTCTCAGCATCTACTTCCTACTTTAGACAGAGATCTTGAACTTGCTCTTTCAAGGTCCCTCTGGGTTTTGTTCTTCTCTTCCACTGCTTCAAAGATGACTCATTGTTAGAGACAGAGGAATGGTCATAAAAATGGACCAATCATCTCTCTTAGATATCCTATTTGCATAGTACCGTCCAATCAACTGTTGGGAGTTAGAGCGTCTTGGGGAGAAGAGTCATATTAAGAAATTTCATTTTACCACAGAGACAATGGAAAAGCTCAGTATCAGTAGCTAAAACGAGTGCAGGGGCAGAACTGTGGAACAGAACATCAATTGCTCTCTATAAGTTCAGTTTAAAGCTAAAGGAAATGAAAACAACTCCACAAGAGCCAAAATACCACCTTGAGTGTGCTCACGTGATTTTTGAGAACACCTCCAGAACAGATGTACTACAGTGGACACTAATGAAGATCTCTACAACCTCAACAACCTCAATTACATTGAATCAATACTGACTCATACTGACCCTTTGATCTCTGGTGGGTTCTCATCACCAACCTTCCAGGACTTAATTCTTCACACCACTCGGACATTCAGTTCAGTTGAACGAGCATCCAAAACATTAAGACAAATCTTGTGCACTGTTTCCCATCTGAATTCTAGAATATTTGACAGGATGAGTGGAGAGATGACCAGAAAAGGGACTCCTTTCAGCCATCTCTGGTTTCAACATCTTTATTTGGGGGGCCTCATTCCTCATCTGTGAAAGAGGGTGAAACCTCAGAAAATTCATCTGAGAAACTCCTAGTATGTTCTTGGAAGTTTTGGGGAATTTTATACTTTTTAGTAAATATAACCCATTTTCATTTGGTTGTTAAGTCACCTTTTTTCCTGACCCTCTACTTTACCAAGCTAGTATCTTCTTCATGGGGCTGGTCTCTCTGGATAATGTGTTCAAAGTACATGAGACAATGTCTCTCCATCCTCACTTCTAAGGATCATTTTGGTGGTCCTTCTTCTAAGACAGATTTGCTTATCCTTTGACAGTCAGTATTCTTTGCCAGCATCATAATTCAAAGCCATCAATGATTTTTCTAGTCTGCCTTGTTTACTGCCTAGCTTTTGCATGCAGATGAAGTCACTGAGAATGCCATGTCTTGAGTCAGATATTCCTTAAATCTCAAAGTGACATCTTTGCTCTTCAACATTTTCAAGAGATCATCTGGGTGGAATATATTTGCCTAGGGAAATCTGCCATTTGACTTCATTTCTTGACTGTTGTCTTCATGAGCTTCGATTGTGGATGCAAAAGTAAAATGAAATCCTTGACGACTTCAATTTTTTTTGGTCTATCATGATGTGGTGTTTTGATCCATTTGCTAGGATTCTTGTTTTATTAATGCTAAGGAGTAATCTGTACAGAAGGTAGTAGTCGTTAGTCTTCCTCAGTAACTGCTTCACTTGTAAGTGAAGGATGGTGTTGCTATGTGCACATAGCATTCTTTTTCATTTGGTCCAGCTTCTTGGATTATTTGCTCAACATGCAGCTTGAATACGTATGGTGAAACCATGACTTTAACTTTGACTTTAACTTTGTAGCGACTAGAATAACGTGTCTATATTCTGGATACACATTTTAGAGTTTACAGTGTTACCTCTAGGTTTATAATCGCCATGGGGCCCACATGTGCTATTTTGAAGGCCTCAAGTTCATCATAAGAAGACACAAGCGATCTAAATGAGCAAAATCTGTGTTTGCCAAGTGACTTCATGGAAGGTTCACAGCCAAAGTGTTCACTGGAGCCTGAAAAGACAGGGCCATACGAGATTGGGATCCTGGCACGACACAAACTCACAGGGGTTCCTGGCTCTAAAATGCTCATGTGGCACCCACATTGCCATGCAAGGGCCAATTTCTCTACACAATGAGTCACCCAGCTCAGTAAACAAATGTTGTTAGCTTGAGTTTCATGACTTTTTTATATTCGACTTGTCAAAATCATGAATGTACACATTTGGTTTATAGTTATTCAAAATTTACCACTCTGTGGGATGTGTGCCCAGTTTTCTGTTTGCACAGACTTCATGAGCAATCTGATCGAAGCCACTTGAGTCCACCCTGGTAATCGCATTAGATTTCTCTTGAGGAGGCCTCACACACCACTCCAATGTGGACTCCACTCTGCACTGGTTTTCATTTTGGAACCAAGCTCTTTCCCAAACACATGGGTAGGGCTGTCTCAGGTGCTGTGGGGGCCCTGTCTGGAGGAGCAAATTTAGTGAACCCTGGATAGATATGGAGAGAGACATTTGCTTCAAGGAAATTGCTCCCACAGTTGTGGGAGCGGTCAAATGACAAATCTGCTTCGCCAGGCAGCTGACTGGAGGAGCCCCCCTCCCAGGCTGAAGGTTCCTACTCTTCCATATGGTTGCAAAACTAAACTCACTGCCACTGAATTGGTCCCAACTCAGCGACTCTCTGAGACAGGGTAGAAGTGCTCGGTGAGTTTCTGAGACAGAAACTCTTTACAGGACGAGAAAGCCTCATCTTTCTCCCATGGAGTAGCTGGCGGGTTCAAACTGCTAGCCTCAAGGTTAGTAACTCACTACACCACCACAAACTGGAACCCTCGTGGCAGAATGGGTTCCTCATTGGACTGTGAACAAGAACCCTGGCAGTAACTTGGGAGAAAGACGACACTCTCTTCTCCCATAGTTACAGAGGTGGAAACTACAGTAGTAGTTCTATCCTGTCCTATACGCATGTTCTTATGTGTACTTGACTTGATGGCAGTGACTTTGGTTTTGACTGTGGTTCTACCACAGCACTGAGAATCAATGCCCAACCAATTTGACACATCTTATTAGCCATCATTGCCCCCTGCCCATTCATATATAGCAGTGGCTCTCAACTGCAGGTAAATTTCCCCCCTTTGATTCACACAGATGTGTGGGGGGGGGGGGGAGGTCGTGGAGAGTGGGGTCAGGGGGAGAGCTCTGGCAGGAGAAGCCAGGGTTGTTGGTAAACATCTTACAGCACACAGGACAGCACCCTACAATCAAGAGGGACCCAGCCCAGGAGGCCAGCAGTGCTCAGGTTAGAAAGGGCCGATGGGGGGGCTCTAAGCTTTAACTTTCACAAAAAGAAAATCTCTCTGTCCCCAGTTCATTAGGTTAAAGCGGCAGAGTTCTTCGACGCATTACTTTTATAGGCACCTGTTTCTGTCCACCGGGCAGAAGCAGACAGACAGACAAGCAAGAGGAATCCCTAGGGGTTGAGCAGGGCACAGCCTCACAGGCGGTTTGATTTCGGAGTGGAGGCTCGGGGGACGTCTGCTACCTGGACTGTACGTCCCGCTCCCCCACCCGCTCCGTGATGCTCCCGTCCTGGGACCTGAGAGCTCACGTTTGTAGCATGAGTCCGGAGGGGGTGTGCCCATCCCAGAGACACCCACGTCTCTGTCAGAATCAATCTTTTTTTTTGGGGGGGGGGGCATCACTGCCCCTCTGGTGGTGGGAGTAGGAGGTCCAACCTTGCTGCTGGATTTGAACCTCCAACCCAGTGGGCCGCAGTCCCGCGCACAACCACTACGCCCCCGGGGCTCAGCCCAGAATCAATCTTTTAACACAATATTTAGCAATGTTAGTGAAGACTTCAAATAAACCCCAGTGCAGCGGTTCCCGACTTGTGGGTCGCCTAAGACCACGGGAAAAGACCTATTTCCGCTTCTCTATCCATCTCCAGGCGAGTGAGTCTGCCCACATGCACATACGCCCACATAGGCGTACCCGGCGTGAAGACTGCTAGCCACGCGACACCACGCTTCAAGACAAAATTTCCTTTATTTGCCATTAGAGATACATATTTCACAATCTATCCTGACATTGTTTTGTGATTCATCACTGTGCTTTATATTCCATTTGGAACAATGAAAACACATCCTGCATATCAGCTATTTACTTGATGGCTCAGCAGCAAAGTGACAGTTATGAAGTAGCAATGAAAACAATGTTTTGGAGCCCGAGCGTGGAGAGCTGCCGCCTTAGCCTGCCACCGGTGCGGGCGACGCGGGTGCCCCAGAGGTAGCTGGGCGCCGGCTGAGAGGAGAAAAGTGTCGTCGGGGGGCTGTGGACACCCCGCGCTCGGACCTGGCTGGTGGATTTCGCTGCGATCACCCCGGCAGCGCTTTGCAAAGCTGCTTGAAATTTCTCTCAAACTCGTTGCCTGTGCTGCCCACTTTTGTGGCACTCTGCCTTGTAGACCTGTGGCCTCTCCTGGGGTCTGCCCAAGGCCAGTCCTCCGCAGGCGGCTGTACTTTTGAGGACGGCCCAGGGCCTTGTGACCACCACCAGGCTTTGAACGGGTGCAGTCAGTGCTCCAGAGCTTCAGTCTCTGCCTCCTGAGGTGCCTCAAGAGACCTTATACCAAATGTGAGATCAGCTGGAGTAGTGGGTTACTCATCAAGACGTTGGCCACGGGTCAGGGGTTTGATTCTACCAGTTCCTCTGGAGGAGAAAGATGCCTCTATCTAGTGCTGTAAAGATTTAAAGTCTCAGAAACCCCAGGGGCCCTCTCTCCCTTCCCCTGTCATCAGAATTGAAGAGATGGCCATGGTGACTGAAAATTGTCACAGCCGACAATTGAAGGCAGAAGAATTTATCAATGAACTTCCTCCTGCACTTCCTAATTAATATTTTACAATTCCAAACTGTTGAAGTGTTACAAAGTAGCAGCCGCACACCACAAGGGGACAACAGTCACAAAATAAAACCTAAAAGTAACAACAACAACAAAAGAAAACAATGTTAAGGTAGAGGGGTCCCCACTGCAGGAGGAGCTGTATGACAGGGTCTCCCTCCGCCTGAAGAAGGTGGAGCATGCTGCTCCCGTGGTTTCAGGGTCTGGGCATCCCGATGCCCTGGAAGGACTGCTGGGCATTGTCTTCCTTCATGATCCCCCAGGCTTACATGCCTGGGACTTGTGTCTTTCTTATGTGATTATACAGGGAGCTTTAAAAGGTTCCTGGGAAAAAGCCCTTACCTCCTCAGCTTGCCCTTTGCTGGCCTTTCTGAGGTCCCTGTGCGTGTTGTTGGCTTGTCTGTCTTCTGCACCCTTGATCCCTTAAATCCCTAGGAAAGAGTCTTCCAGTTTGGCTCCTGTAGTCCCTCTGATAAACCTCCCAGGGATCCAACACTCTGTGGGTAGCAAAGCATTATGGTCAATAAACAATATGCATCATGTTTGTTTGTTTTTTTTAAAAAGACCACAGATAAATTTTTAAATGGTTTAATAAATCTGTCTTGGTAGATACTAAAAAGCATATAAACAGATGGGATAAATGGAGAATGATTCGGTAAACATTCTTTTCAATCCCTCCTCTTGCTCCCCTGTTAGTCTAGTGACTAGACGGTCCAAACACAGCCAGCCCCGAGTCGTGGAAGCCTTAGAACCTACGACTATGTCTGCACAGGAGAAGGGCCCTTGAACTTCAACACAAATAAGGCCCTGTGCTTCCCCCCTCTCCTCGTTTCCCTCCCCACCCCACCCCCAATCTCCCACAGGTCTGGGCAGCCTGCCTGAGGTGGAGATGGGGAGAAGGATCTGAGCATTCCTTCCTCCCACCCCAACCTCCCGTCCCCACCACACTTGCTCAAGGTCAGGGGGCCACTGTGCACAAGGCTGTGCCCAGCGCTGACAGCCTCCCATAGGCCACAGCTGCTGACCTTTGACAGGCGGTCTCATATCCGGCCTGAAACCACCACCCTTTCCTCCCTGCCCTCCCCCGCAGCACATCCTGAATTCTCGCTCTCTCTCACATCACTATACTCTAGCACAACACGGATACCACCGACCAGGTGAGCGAGTGAGGCCCTTGTTCTAAGAGTCTTTCAGATCCATCTCGAGAGGACGCAGGAACTGCTGTGCCCACTGATAAGGCCTGAGGGGTGCAGCTATCGCCCCTCAGCACACACAGCAGCAACACCCCCTCACCCTCCTCTTGGGGCCCTTGAGGAGGTCACCTAGTTCCAGCACTTGGGTCTGGCTCCTGGGGCCTGGTGTTGGGTCCAGAGACACACAAGGGAGCCTGGGTGAGCTTCTGGCCATGAACTTGACTGGCTTCAAGGAAACTTGCTGGGAAAAGATTTCAAGTTAGGGCTCAAAAAGAAGACAAGCATTAAAGGGCAGCGCCCCTGGCAATAGGCTGAGGAGTAATCAGCAGGCGTGGCCACAGAGAGGAAGGCTCAGCCTGAGGAAAGAGTCCCTACGCTTGGGAAGAGAGCCGGCCCAGTGGGTGACAGTGTAGAAAGCAGGTTTGTGGACATGCCCAGGCTAGAGCCGGTCTTGGAAGGTCCTGCTGGAGTGGACTGTGGAGGGCGGATGAGCTCAACTTGCCAATGCACGAGCCTCATTTTAGCCAGGCTATAAACCTATGGTGCGATTTGGCTGAGGAGAAGAGAAGGAGTAGTTGTGATTCTCTACCCCCCAAAATGACCTAGGACTCACTTTGTCACAGTAGAGGACCAGACCCCATTCTGGCCAAATATGGTGTTGCAGTTACATAATCTGCCAACTTGAGTGAAGGGGTGGCATCTAGCCTGTCAATCAGGCCATAGCCAATGGTGCCTCTGTGTGGCCATGGCTTTCTTCTGAGGATTCTGGGATCTTCTTTATTCTGGAAGACAGGATACACTCTCTCTCTATGAGACATTCCTCTTGACAAGCTACAAGGAGTTAGACTGATGAAGCCAGAACCCTGGAGCTGGAGGAGCCACATAGAGACCCACACCAGCTCTGAGACGCTTCCACTGCCACTGGATCTACAAGACTTTCCACCTACTGGCCTGTGATCTTCTTGCAGTCAGTGACTTTGCATGTGTCACATGAATCTGAAGAGGAATTCATAAGACTGGTATGGACTTATGAACTTGATCTGGACTGGGTTGGAATGCTTTCTTAATGTACCATTCTTCTTTAATATAAAGCTCTTTCTTATACACTTGAACATCTATGGATTTGTTTCTCTAGTCTACCCTGATTAACACACACGAGGAAGCCCAGAGGCAGGGAGTAGCTCCCCAGGGTCTTAACACCGGAAGTCACCAGAACCTAACTTTAGGTAGCAGATGCAAAGTGGGTGGTGGGGCTGCCCACCCCCACAACCTCCCTACCCTTGCCCACAGCTTCGCTTCTGCTTCTCAGGGACCACACCTGTTTGACTTATGACATCATGGGGATTTGCATGCCTTCTAGCCTGGCAGCCAGCTCTGAACTCTAGTCAATTCCAAATTGTAGGGACCCCGTCGTCAGACACTGCAGAACTGGCCTTTTGTGTTCCTGAGGCAAACCTGGGTTGTAAATCTCGAGGGGAGCAGAGACTCTCCTGTTTATTCTGTGGGAGAAGGTACTAGGCCTGTAAATAAGAATAGAAGCACTGGCCACCTCCTGCTTCCCTGTCCACTCCATGCAGCAAAGGTTCCGTGACTTCCTATGTCCTGAGAGAGGCCTGATGGACAGAGGTGATGAGCAGAAGAAAGGGGGGCTGTTGGTTGTTGTGGATGGTTGGACCCTGACTCATGGCGCCCCTGTGTACAATGGGAACACAAAGCTCTGTGGACTCTTACCATCGCTGTGAGAAATCTTGGCCCACATCCAGAGGGTCTCTCTGGCTAGCCAGTCCTTTCTTCCTCATGCAACATCTATGTAAGAGCCTCGGAAATCTATTCAGCATCAAGACAGCATTCAAGCCTCCACTGAAAGAGGTGTGATGGCCGTGCATGAAGTGGTTTGGCCTGGAATTGAACTGGGGTCACCTGCACAGAGAGAGAATTCTACGATGGAACCTCCATTGTCCCCTCCCCTACCCCCACCCCCACTCCCGCACTCCAGGGCAGAGGAGATTGGGAACGTCTCTGCCCATGTGATAAGAGCCCCTGTCCTTTCAGAAGCCTGTGGGTCAGCCTGCAGATGACCCAGGCTCCTTGTTTTTGCCTTCTCTCTGGCTGACCATCTTTTGTTCCTGTCATGGTTCATTTGCTCCCTAAATAGAGATTGAACAGAGAAAACGAAAGGGAGGAAAATGGGGAAATTAATAGCTCTGGTAAAAGGAAGGAAGTAAAATCAATTATCTTGAGGCTTCAATGTTTCCATACACACTCTAGCCTCTGAATGGTGCATAGTCGGAGGTGGGGGGGAGGGGGTGTGGTGGTGGCAGAAAACTCACATTATACCCATTCACCAGGTGTTCTCTGGACTCCAGCTGGAAAGCTGGTGCACCCAGGGCTCTCCTGGGGCTTTGGGCATGCCAACCCGCAGGCTGGAGGGTACAGAGCTCTGCCTGAGAGGAGAGCTGGGCTCAGTCTCCTGGGCACCAGAGGGGAGGACACAACAATGGGCTGGGAGTGGAGCGTGGGAAAAACGCAAAGCCTTCTCTTTCTCCATCTGTCCCTCTCGGAAAGCACAGCAGAGCCTGCAGCCTGGCCCGGGGGGATTGGCACACTGTTGAGGGGTGTCAAGGAGCACGGCTGAGCCATGGGAAGAGGCCAGAGGCCTAAAGAGGATGGTCACTGCCAGGCAGCTCAGCTGGACTTCTGTGCCGGCAGCCCCCACTCCTTTCACCTTACTCCTTCCTCCTCCCCTGGACGGTGTGACTCAGAAGAAGACATTCAGC